>JAODUG010033191.1:0-18495 GCA_027564795.1 Aphredoderus sayanus
AGCATTTAGTATGTTTATACAGAGAGAGAGAAAGAGAGAGAGAGAGTGGGGGGGGGGGGGGTTGTCTCTTGCTCCCCCATCAGCCAACTGCTCCCTTTTTATCTCAAGTCACAAAGAGAGGGGGGTGATACAAGGGTTAGAAGGATGAGAGGAGGAGGAGGTTTAGGGTGTTTATAACAGCAGCAAACAAGAGATGAGATGTAGAGGAGACCGGGTGGGTGCAGCTGAGAATCAGCATCCCCCTTAAGACACCTGATCTCAGTGCCCCCACCGGCCTCACCCCTACCCTGTGAAACCCCGAGTGACCTCTGATGCAGTGGAGATGACAGAGGGCTGGGGAGCAGATAAGAGAGAGAACTGGAAAAGACAAGCAGAGACAAGCTGAATGGGAGAGGAGAGGAGAGGAGAGGAGAGGAGAGGAGAGGAGAGGAGAGGAGAGGAGAGGAGAGGAGAGGAGAGGAGAGGAGGGGAGAAAAGGGAAGACAACAGAATAGGGGACGAGAGGGGAGGTTAATGCTCCCTGTTGGTAAAGCAATTCCTCGACAACAAAGCCTGCATGTCTCTGGCCTCCCATGACAAAACATGCAGATCCCTAGTACAAGGGTTTGTTTATGTGGGATGTTGCTTCTGTTTGTGTCTTTATTTTCCCTCTCAAGAATGTAAGGTATTACTTGTTTGTGATGTTGTTATTTTTATTGTTCTCTTTAAAATGTATACATTTACTTTTGTGTACGAGATGCATAATTCTGTAATGCAACTAGGTAATTTATTTTCTTATTTTTTAAGTGATGTATCGCTTGAGGGATGGGTGGATCATTCAACACAATATTATAGGGCAAAATATGTCATATTATATCCTAAGGAAATACACAACCAGCTGTCAATCAATTAAATATACGAACCCCAAATGAAAATATAGCCCCATCTAATTCTGACTGGCTTCTAATGAGCTGTGTATATCAGAAGAAAACTACACTAACCCATGCACATTCAGATGGCTGGTCAACCTGGAATAAATGAGCTTCTTTTGTGGTAGAATATATGTCAACCAGCTGCAGTAAAGCAATATGAAACGGGCTAGCTTGGCTATAATGGGGAAACTGAAAATGATGTATTGCCAGACATCTGCTGACACAGGTATTATGAAAAAAATGTATTCAAATGCCAAATTCCACTGCAGGAATATTGTAATGGCATACAGTCAAAAACTTCAGACATCTAAGAAATTGGGACTCATTTTCATTGGTATAGTATAAAAGCATACTTTTCTGACAAAGTGTGAATTAATATGCTTGTATTGCGCACACAATTATATACTCAAATTTCTATAACAATTCATATTACATATTTGCACAGACATCAATAGCGGGGCTCATTTTTATCTGCTGCACCGACTGGGTGTCACACAGTCATGTACAGTTTGTTGTAGAAATACATTGGAAAATGTTCTTATCACCACAATATGTATTTCAAAGTATATTGAAAATGTAAAGCAATAATATGCTTCACCACATCACTACCAAGTATACAGAATGCCTAGAAGGCAGATGATGCCTCCAGTACAGACATACATTGTTGTGTTTAGTTTATTCACATTTTAATGGATTGCACTCTTTACAAAAGCGTTGCTCTGTAGATTAATCTATTGTAGCAGTGTACAGGGGGGAAAGTAGACCGCAAAAATACAATACAATAACAGAGACAAAACAACCTGCACAGTTGTTAAACAATTAATTACAACGGAAGTAGTCTCTTGCACTTGTGCTTGGTGCAGATAATACTGTAGAAAGACCGAAGCATACTGTATAGTATGCCTACAAAAAACATCCAAGAAAAAAACATACCAGGAATTCAGAGTTGACTCTGCCATTCATTGTGCCACATGGAGAATAAGTCTATTTCTGCTTACAAACTAAACACAAAGCAAACAGGGGGCACAGACAGTGCTTATGTCAGCACAAACACCGCATTAGCATAGCCCACGCGCTGTATGAGTTGTGCTGTGGGAAAAGAGATTGATAAGCAATGTGCCAGGCATCTGCTGCAGGACTGTGTCTAGAATAGAAGACAGACAGTGAATATAAGGGAAATAAGGACTAAAAAAGCAGGGGAACTCACAGGAACAGATGGAGAGATGACAAGATGATATCAGATGACATGTTACGGAAGAACACCGAACAATACATTTAACCCAGCAGCTCTCAGACTTTTTAAATGAAGCCCACCTTGAGTGCTACCACCTTAAACTAAGCTTTGAATAGCCACCGTGGATGTGATGAAACCCTTTGCAATGCAACTAAAGTAAAGCTCTGCCCAATTCCAAATGTTTCCTCGATCGTGATGGCACAATTTTTAAGCCAAAGTAAAAAAAAGATGCATTCACAAATTTAACATATCTCTCCATGCTGCATATTTACTATTCTTCTCAGTTATTTTTATTTGTGTTTTCTATCAGTCAAATGGAATATTAGAGAACATCCAACATGGCTTCCATATTCCATGTCTGCCAAGAAAGTTGCGAGTTGATGTATTTGCAACCCTGAAGCCAAATCCAGTGCTCCAAATACCTATTTGTCACTTATTTTTATTATTTCTGCTGCCACTTTTCATTGTCATGGTCCACTAGGCTATGTGATACAGATTATAAATTTCATGTATGAAAATACTTATTCTGAATGGGGCATAATAAATAAAAACACTGAACTTAAATTAAGACTCAGGACAAGGTGGAGAGATTATATTTCCACACTGGCCTGGGAACGCCTCGGGAACCCCCAGTCAGAGCTGGCCAATGTTTCTAGGGAAAGGGACGTTTGGGGTTCCCTGCTGGAGCTGCTGCCCCCGCGACCCGACCTCGGATAAGCGGTTGAAGATGGATGGATGGATGGATGTTTATATTTTATTTTAGCAAATATAGTCTATATTCAATTGGGATGGTCAGTGGCAGTTTGTATGTGTGGTCACACTCTATGTAGGATGGGAAAACAGTGTGTATGAAATCAGTGGAATGGCCATTTTCAGTAACCATGTAAACATCTTATAAATCTGAAATGAGTGTGCATGTAAATACAGCCCGTGTGACCATTATCTGACTGATGTTCCCCTCTCTCCCCAATCTCACGCATTTTCCTTTTCCGGCCCAAAGACAATATAAGTAAGATAAACAAATCCATTACTGAGACATGTCATCTCATGTAAACCCTCTTCATAAGCAATAGAGGAAATGCTGTGTGCCTATCAAGACAAGGCCAATTCCTCCTCAGTTCATTTGCTGGTTTATTATATAGCACTTTAACTCTCCATCAGTCTCACTGCCTCTCTGTAGGGCTGGATTGTTTCCCAAAGAAACATCATCCATCATGATTCACATTACAGTACAGTAAACTACAGAATTTAAGGGGCTGCTTGCTGCGGCTGTTATTGCCTACGTCGCCCTCCGTTTGTTTACTTTGTCCCCTTCACCCCTCTTCCGTACATTCCTTCAAGCTACATTTGTTTTCTTTTTCATCCCAACCTCTCTTCCACAGTGAGCCCACCCCTTCTCAGAAAAGCAAGGGAAACGTGATAGAGACACCATTAGGATATGGAGATATTTGATGTAGCAATATTAACTAAACAAGACAAAAACAATGTTTACAATTAGATCATTTTAACGCAACTTCATAATTGTTGAGAATGTATTTTTACCTTACATTCTGTTGTGTTTGCAGTCCTAAGTCATTGTGGAATACAATAGAAGTTGAGTGGTCTGACTCTTGGAATGGGAACAACAATGACATGGATGCAGATGGCCGTGCAGCATTCCAAGTGCTTGGAAGCTGGCTCCAGTGTGTGTACCCAACATGAGGCAGGAAACAGAAGGATCAATTCCAAACCAGAGGGTATATGGTCCCCACTGTGGAGCAGTCTATTGGCTGTGTATTGGCTTGAACACCATTGATGCAGTCAGTTGATGCTCAGGTATTCCCTGAATTACTGTACATGCCTTGTTTACAAAACTCCAGATGAACTGTAGTAGGCTGCTTCCCTCTACTTTTTTAAGACTAGTGCCAGCGTTCTCAGGAAGCCGTCCAATGAGTTTTTTACACTCCATAGACGTGGAGCAGAGAGAGGAAAATACAAGCTAACACAAAACAAAAATCTGTGATGCATACTTGTAAAAGATCAATCTGAATGTGAGATTTTTTGTCAATATGACAGAGAACAATTACGATCTACTGTTCTCCAACTGAATATTTAAATTGATAGATAGATTGTGGTAATACATATTATTAATAAATAGACAATATGTTCCATGAAGTATACTGTAGGTCTTGTGCTCTATTAAAGGTACAATATGCAATTGTAAGCTAGCGAACACCCTATGGCAGTAAAGGGAGAGGTAATTTTGTTGATTTTGTTTTCGAGAATGATTGACCCTACCTGTAAGTGCATTGTGCTAGACAATGTGTTTATGTTTGTCTCTTACAATTGACCACATAATGGAGAGTTTGAGACGTGGGGATTTTAAGTTCAAAGCAGTGACCTAAATAAAAAGGTAAAATTGGTACTGCTACCAAAACAAAAATTTCTATGAAAATTACATTCTGGAGGAATCCAAATGTAGAACTATTTTTTCATTTGGATTCCGATTGGTAATGTAAACAAATTCCCTGCCCATATTATGCTATAGCCATACTGTACTGACCCCAGATTATATCAATCTACATAATGTACATTTTCTGCATGCTGTATTACATGTACTGCCGTTATACTATAAAGAAAAGCCAAGAGAGAACTATTGTGATTTATACATTGAATAATGTAGCTGCTTTTCTCAGCTACAGTAGGTTCTAACCTAGTGTCAATACAGAGAGAGTACTGTAGGGAGATGTATGTGAAATAACAAATCACCACTTAAGCGGTTTCATGCCCACATCACAGAATAATGCAGATCTGGCTGTATGTGAAAGCTGTTAAAACAGCATGCCAACAGGAAGGCATGGTGCTAAAAAAGAAATGTACTGTAGCCTAAATCAAGGTACTGCATATTTGTTTGGTGTTTGTTTTCTGTCAATTTTGGCCACAAGGGTCCAAGTGGGTCTCCAAAATTATTGAAGTTGTTTTACTTATACGTTCTAAAACATGTATTGCAGGATTGGAGGCAACATTTTAACCCTCGTGATGCCCTAAAAATATAGTCTTTGCCATCTGATTGTGTATGATTTTATGGTTCTTTTAATTGGCATTGCTGTGTGTATTTATTTCTTTATTATTCATTTATTTATGTATTTGTGTTGTTTTATGTGCTTTTTAACCACTGTCCTTGGGTTTCAAACACGCACCTTGTTGTGCCAAATTGCATAGCCTGCTTTAATTTTCCAGACCATACTGTTGAAATCCCTGGGTAATGTTATTCATGTACTGTATAAGCCTGAAATGATTCAGAACCAAAGTTCTGCAGTGATAATAAATCTGTTGGTACTGGTGTGTAAGGGGCCTCCTATTGTGAGCAAGGGCCACTGTACAGTATGTTTGAAGAGACGTGACACATTTAGAGGTTTACAGTGTTATCATTACAAACGGTCCACTACTACTGGAAAAAATAAGTTTAGATATGAGACTCAAGACTTCCATGTCACACCCCACAACCTCCATCATCTCACATAACACTGACCAATAAAACTCTCAGATGTTGTGTAAAAACAGAGAAAACAAATCCTGCCGATAACAGGAAGACGTTTGATTTACGAGTTGGTCAAACTAACTGAAGGATTTCTTTCATGAGCCCCTTTATATGTAATTACTTCAAGACTGGTTGGCTACAGATACAATTTACATGCTTTGGCATTAAACAGTGCTGTGATGCAAAGCAAAGCAGCAATTGTCACATGCACGCACACACGGACGCACACACAAATGTCTCACATGTCTTCTCTCTTTTGATCTTGATGAATGTAAGGAACAGAAGCTTGTTTACACGTGGCACAGTTTAGCAGCATTTGACATTGAGCTTTAACAGCGATTTACAAATCAAGCCAGACAGTGTTTTTGTCTGTGGAAGTGTTTCATCATTTAGTGAAAAGCAGTAGTTTGCATATCTGTTTTTCATTAGGGCCATTAGGTCCACCATGCCACATCACAAAACCAAAATTCAAGTATAGATATATTGATATGCAGTGATATTGTATATCACAAAAACACTAACAAACCTGCCACCACCTGCTTCTAATTCAAAATTGTCTACATGCACTTATGCTTTTTATTTGTACACAGATATAACACCTTGTGATGTTGAGGAAGGAAATGTCATGAATAGGGCAGATCTGCAAGACACTCTAGTACATAGTTCAGTTATGCATGACCACTAGCGCTGTACCAGAATACCCTAGTATTCGGTTATTCTTTTGATGGATAGTTACCTACTTGCCATTTGACTAACCCTCCCTAAAGTCTTACAAACAATGACCTAATGCACTAACTTTTTAATGCCAGCAGAGGGTGCCACCCACAACACGGACATATGACGTGTCGCGATTGGCTCCCTCTTTTGGCGCACTAAGATGTTAATGCGTTAACACGTAGTGCTTTGTCGGTAAAGAAAACAACAAGAAAGAAATCTACGTGTTCGGGTTTCCCTTGGCTGCACTAATCAAACATAGACTACAATCGGTTTCAACTGGCTGGTCTGTAAGCAAAGAGAGGGCCGTTTCTATCAACACAGACGGCAATGTAATGCAAGCACAACACAACTCCTACTGGGTCAATTTAGGTGTGCTTTCCATTGACATGCTAACATATTATGAGATGCTAACGTCCGGACGAGTACAGAATGTATGGAAAAGTATGTCTGCCGTCGGCAAATATGAAATGAATGCCACAAAGAGCTAGTGATTTCGGTCATATTGACCCGGAGGACATTACGAGGGTTAAGTACTGTATTGGTCTGTGATCTACTGTACCTGTTATTGTACTGTACAGTTGTACACATAATGAAAGCTTGCGAACTGTCCAGACTGCCCGCTTTACAACAACTTTACGAAATGTTAATTCATTCCGTTTACTGTACTGACTTGATAATCTTGTCCCGGTTTTCATCATATTCGGGATTTATGGCATTTACATGACCACAGAGAAATCAGGTTAATCATCATGATACAGTACAGTAGTATCCTGGTTACTACCCATACAGTAACTATATCTATGTCCAATTTACGCAGGTTAGTAAAACCAACCAATGATTTATTTATACGGTTATTTCTGTAGCTTTGTTAGCCTAATGTTTACTGTGGCTAATGTGCTGATAATGAGGCCACTTTATTATCGCATTTAGTCGGAGACGATAGCGGTACATGTTCGCGTGTTTAAAATGGGAGTTCTAGAGAACAAGTTTTCGATTACTCGTTTGGAAATACCAACGAGCATTCGAAGCCTGTAAAATGGTATTCGGGCCAGCCCTAATGACTACATATTCAAGTTAAGTCAGTGGCGGCTGGTGAAATACATTTGTTAAAGGGTTTAGTTTTGAAGTGATTCTATTTTTATACCTCAAATATCGACTACAATAGACAGGCTGAGAGATTTGTTTTTATTTAACTTTCAATTTATCAACCGTTTTTCCTCTTTTATTATTGTTGTTATCCATATTATTTTGTTGGAACAATACCAATTGTTAATGTTTTTAATGTCATTACCACTGGTGTTATTACTGTGGGACTAATTGCCAGACTTTGACCGAAAAAATCCAACAAACGTTAACCTCTCTGGTCAAAATGTTTGATAAATATAATTACTCCTAAGCACAATTTTAATTGTATTTTATAGGATAAAATTACATTTCCCCAAATAATGATGAGCTTGCATGTAAAACAAAACATCCAGCACTGTACATGTTTAATTTACTTTGATAAAACGCGTGGCTGCACGGCACCATAGCAACAAACACCTATAACGTGGGAGATTCGGGGGAGGTCAGACACAGGCTGCCAAACAAACATATTTTATGAAACCAAGCAGGACTAATGACAATATTGACCATACATCCATGTCCAG
Source organism: Aphredoderus sayanus (assembly GCA_027564795.1). NCBI lineage: Eukaryota > Metazoa > Chordata > Actinopteri > Percopsiformes > Aphredoderidae > Aphredoderus > Aphredoderus sayanus. The sequence goes on from JAODUG010033191.1 coordinate 8,032, forward strand.
TTTAAATTGCTATGTTGTCAACTAGACAATGCAACATTATATAAATAGACCCGCAGTCGCAGATCAGTTTTAACAGCAATATTACTTCTCAGAATAAAGGTAGGCTGTCTTGCATTTTAACAGAAATTGCATAGGAGAAAAAGGTTTGTGTTACTTGTATTTACTTAATGTAATTACCAGAAGTATTGCTTTTGATCAGCAAAAAGTGACAAAACTGGGCATAAAGAACAAGAAAGAACGAACATGCTGCATATTCACACAAAACACTCACTCAATCTCACTATATGAAAATTAATAGTATGGTTCATGGTTAAAAAAAAGAAACAGACATTTAGTGCTGCAGCCATTTATCTGGATCAAACAGACAAACGTAGTAGCCTACCGTACTACTGCACAGATGTGATTATTACGATTACGAGGGAGAGGGATAGAGAGATACCGTATAGATATTGAGAGAGACACTAACAGTAACGATACCGGGCATCAAAATTAAGAATCCAATGTGCAGAGATTCCTGTTTATCATGTTGTAGTAATAAAATAAGCCTAGGACCATATTGAGCCAAATTAATGCAAGAAAAAAAGTTTTCTAATCTAATTAAATAATGTAACCTATGTTTAGGTAGACCTCCTTTGCCAGGTATTCGTAGGGGGGCGGCGCCCGTGTGCCCATAATGGACCGGTCGCTACTGGGTTGAGTGTGATACAGTATGATAGAAGCTGCATTATTTAAAATGCCATGCTGACCAAAACAGTCTGATCTGCGGCCAATGCTGGAAACAAGTTTTGAAAAGAGAAATAAAATGCTCAGATGTCATCAATATTGAGAACTAATCTTCATTTTTAAGCAATACTAAACATATAAAGGGCAACTGCCATGCTCCTATCAATGATTTCCACAGGGAACATTAATACTTTATAACAGATTAACAATTCAATGCATTAAGCTCAGAAACTTTGCAATTTGTCAGGAAGGGGTAAAAGGAAGTTAAGTTCTCAGTGAGATGCAGACTACATTCTGACAGCTGACTGAGGGCTTTACCACGATGACAAAGGGCTAAATTAGCTACAGTTCAACTGACACTTTAATGGGGAAGGACCAACAGACATAATTTGCATGCAGAGCAACAGTACCTCTGTGATACAAAGACCTGAAACTGTAAGAAAGTGGTCTGTCATTCATTGCTCAAGCCTCAAGCCCTTGTCTTCTGGAACACATTCACACCAATGATTTACCAGAGCGGAGGAAGCAGGTGTGGTACTGTAGCAGAGACATGGATGATGTCATGAGGATGCAATCCGCCATATTCAGTTTAACACCAAAAATACAAAGAAAGGAAAAACAATTTGAATTATCTACTTACCTGCCTTAAAGATTTTAATGTATACAATCTAGTGTATCATTGATGTGATGTGCATGCATACGTAACTGGGCAGTGTTTTTTCTTTAGTAGCAAAGAAATCTCTCAGTTGAGAGGCACTACTTTTTGCAAAAGCTGCACCACCATTCTGTTTAATACATAATTAGAGAGAGCACACACACACACAGGCAAGCACATGCAAAGTATATGGTTATACGTGAACCTGCTACTGTATCTCACATGACTCCTCAGAAGCAAATTACACAAAATTACAATAAAGCCCTTCTGTATGAAACCAAAAGATGATCCCCAATAGCACAATGATCAGAGTATGCCAAAAGATATGTCAAGGGCTGGGAGTTCAATTTCAATATAGTCTGTGATTTTAAAACTTTAAAAAGCACACAGGGACAAAAGAAACTTCACATTAACTTGCCAATTCATTGACATTTTCTTAAAACTACTGCATGGCTTTAGCCAGTTAAGATTCAACATGAAAATACATCCTCTGGAGGTTTAAATGACATCAACTCAAAAACAGATGTAAACCCCTGCAAATAACCAAGATTGATAGAAAGTAGAAACAGAACTAAAAAGAATAGACAGTTTTATGATCAAGAGACCAAACTTTTAAAAGCACAACCACTCGAACTGAGCGCCAGCCTATCTCTAGGGAAGAGCCTGGCTTGTTCAGAGCATTGATTTCCCAGTGCCTCTCACTAGGAGTGTGTGTGTGTGCGTGTGTGTGTGTGTGTGTGTGTGTGTGTGTATGTGTGTGTGTGTGTTTGCAAGCGCGCGCATGTGTGTGCGTATGTGTGTGAGTCTGAATGGCATGAACAAAGAATATGTGTGTGTGTGAGTGACAGAGTGTGTGTGTCTGTGTCTATAGAGAGCAGTGTCTCACCAACTCTATACATGGCCTCTGCAGGTAATTGGAACAGGATTGATGAGCTGTAATTGGAACTCAAAATGCTTGTCTGATGCTGACACACACACACACACACACACACACACACACACAGTATGAGACTGACTGAGACAAAGAGAGACAGGCATCTGTTACTGTGTATTCTGTACTGTGTGTTGAATGTATGCCTGCATGTGCTTGTGTGTGTGGGTGTGCATGTGCGTGCGTGTGTTAGTGTAGGCCTAAAGGTTGCTAGAATGTGTATTCTGGCCTCTTGAATGCACTTGTGCATATGCATGCTCGTGAGAGGCTTACAGTGAAGTCAATGAGCTTGAATCAATGTGGAGGAGTCACTGTGCATTTGTATGTCAAGTGCTCCTATAGGGACTATAGTGCAATTGACTTTCTTCGGTTCCACTGACCACGTGTACACAAAGGAATAGTGTTTAATAGCTGTAACTAGACCTTAGGATACGTTTTCACTGAAGGAATCAGATCATCAATATCTGCACTGGTTATGATTTTATTCAATATTGGTATTGATCTCTTACTTACATAAAATATATTATCTTACATGCTTATCTTAAGATAAGCTATTTATCAGTGACTGAAGCCACTGTTTAAGTCGCTTTCTTTTTTTACTCGTCTAGCAAAAAAACACAAAAACAATAAACTACTCCTAAGCAGGCCAATACACTGCACATCATCTACGGTCTCTAGATTGCATTGTTAAATCTTGTGACTGATTAAAAAACAGTAATACCACAGAAAAAGAAAGATATTTATTTACAAAAGAAAGACATACCGCTTCGTATTCTACAGTTACAGTCTACATGTTCGTATTCCCCTGGAGTTGGTGGAATTGTTCAACAGCGACACGGAGGATGAAGGATGAGAAACGAATTCAGCGGTGCAGATGCGTGACGTTTTTCCTTAATGTGTTTTTGCTTGTTTGATATCATGCCTACGCTGTTTCATTTTTTTCCCACGCAACAACGTGTTTTTTGCTGAGTGCGACTAATACTCAGTTGCGACTTGTTGTCCGGAAAATACGGTATATTTTTTATGTATTTGTTTAGTGCTTTATTTAACCTCCCTGATGTGCACACTTGAGTGTACAATTTCCACATCAATACAAATTGGTAACCATTTGGCTCACAGTGTATGCGTGTGTGTGTGAATGTGCGTGCGTGAGTGCGTGCGTGCCTGTTCTGACCCCTCTAAATGGCTCTATTCATCCCACAGAGGATGTGGGTTCACTGCAGACACTGTTGTGCTGCCAATGGCATACTAAACTCTTCCTCCATGCCCCTCCTCTTCATCCTCTTTCATGCTTGTCTGTCACTCCTTCTCTGTCACTCACTCTCTTCTTAGCCAGTTACGGCACTTTTCCACCACATCGTACTGGCATGTAAAGTTAAGCGTTAAGTTGAAAAAGGTGATACTCTTAGTATCCATAGTGGCCTCAATTGTTTTATTCACCTTGAAATGGCAACCTGCAAAACCATTCCATGGTTGCATGGTTCCAGTGAGAGCTGGAATGGAAATGTGTGCAAAAAGAACGTTTCTGAACAGCTGGGCTGTTTAACCATTGAGCTTTTCTTAATCGAAACAAAAATCTAATGTCCCCTGCACTTCAGTGTTACAGTACATTTGAGAGGAGAAGCGGTGACATCGTCATGTGAAGCAACGTGATGCAGAAAAGTCAGACGGCAGGATGAGACAAACACAAGACTATACATCTATGCACAAGACAGGATAGCAATAGGAATAGAGTGGAAAGTTAATGTTTACATACTTTCTTATATCGTCTTATTAAGTCAAAAATCCAATATATTATCCCACTGGGGAACATTTTGGTTGCAGTATATGCATCCTTTATAAATGTAAAACATATATCACTGTCATTATAAATTACATAAATTACATAAACAGCAGGCATTGGTAAACCATGCAACACTACAGTAGTTGTCAGATACACTACATGTTGTCCCATACCTGCAACAAAAGAAACAAAAGCCATGTACTACACTGCTGTTTACATTAAGGAAAAGTCAAACAGGGGCCTCCCATGATGCAATACCGGTTGCATCAAAATCATGCCTTGTATTTTTGAATTTTTGTATTATATCACCTTGTATTGTACATGTACCATAAAGGAAATTCATGATTTATGACTGGCTCTGGAGGAAATGACTTTCTTTGGAGGAGCTGGCACACGCTAGAAATAGAAATAAAATCCAAAACTAAAAGTTTGAATAAATAGGGTAGATTTCTCTACTCAAATTAAGTGCTCATCCTTTTACTCTTGATTCTAAATATGCCCAAACTCCTATTTTCAGCCTGCTGGTTCACCAGATCACATAATAATCCTTTTAACTAATCCACATCAAATCTCTCACAATGCTAATCTCTTAGGCACGAATGTCCATGGCAGCCACTGATCTGTAAACACTTCTTACTGAGCTTTTGCATGCATAATTAAATTGTGTAGTTTGTTGCTTGTTGTTGTGCTTTGCTAGTCATTGGTTTAACTATTCATGTGCCGGGAATGGGGGATGCAGACTGAGGTTTAGCAGCTATTCATAATGGAGGGCTCAAAGGAGTGTTGTCATATAGTTTGTATATTTGAAAACCTTGGCAAAAAGGTAATGCTCATTGCAATATTTTGAGTTAAGGAGAATGACATTTAATTGAACCTTGTCCTCCTTCCGTAGAACTCATTTTAAATCAGTTACTTGACATCACATTATCATCAGCCACTCAAAGTGATTGCTTATACAATCTTCTTCTGCCATTTCTCCTGCATCCTACGAATTTTAAAGAAATGCATGAAATGGAAGGATTTCCGCTGACCACTAGCAAGTCGTTATAGCTGATCCGACAGTATGGACCTAAATCTTGAAAATAAATCATATTCTATTTTCAGTGATGAAGTGACACCATACTGCAAAAATAAAAATGTTATATAAGTATTTGCATGAATGTACAGTATAAGCTATGGATACAGTAAAAAGTTGAAAGGAGGTGTATGTTTGTAAAATGACATGCAAGTCATGTGTGCATGTGTGTCATGTGTACAAAATTACACGTAATGTCATGATTGAGATTGCTGACCTTTTCTCTGAATAAAACGTAACTCACTTTCCCTAATGTGACTGACGCTATGTGTTGCACTGATGTGCACTGTCATACTGTGACTGGCATATAGTTGTAAAGCAGGGCACTTCCTCCTCTTCAAAACCTGAAATCCTCCTACTCAAGGCCCATTAAACGTTAACCTCGCAGAGTGGTGGATGTAACAAAACTTGCCCACTCTCTGCGCTCAGTGTTGCTGACTACTAACAGCAGAGTGCCCATGTCTGCGAGTATAACATGAGTTCTGCCTTCTGAAACCCCCAGCTTCACCTGCCTATGTTTCCCAGAGACACTTATTAGAACAGTAAGAATATAACAAAAATACAAACAGTAAGGATCAGCTCTGATGTATGCTTGTTTTATGTATGTGTTGTTTTATGGTGTGTGTGTGTGTGTGTTTCTTTCCCTCCTGTCATCCCCTCGTGTGGCATCTTAATGCTACAACATATAGAAGTATGTACACATACTAATGTGTCTGTGAAATGTGTTGTTCTGGCTGACAAGCTGGAACAGAGCATTTATACACCACAGCTCTTGGCACAATTAAAGTGTGAATAAGAACTAATTTACATAGTCTGCTATCTGAAATGTTTTGATAAATTTCGCTACTGTTAACTGACTTATAATGCATGTTTTGCAAAACACAATGTTTGAGTAAACTCAGAAAGTTGAATAACCTCGTAGTGAGACATGCAGAGACCTGATGTTGTTTTCAGTGTTTTCACTTTGATGACAAGTTAATTTAACATAATCCACAAACAGCATTCTTCACAATAGCAATTAGCCTAGCTGCTGAAAATCCAAAATTCCAACTCTAAGTGCTTGTTTACACTAATCTGTCTGTTAGAAGGGAACTGCTGCCTCAAGTAAATTTTCTGCTGAAAAGTAAAAAATTAAAAAGACATACTGTAGATTTCCATAATTATGTCTGAGAGGTATAATACAGTATTTGCAAGTAGCGCACAACATTTTGTTCATAACATGAAATGAGATGTTGGATAAATAAGCAAACGCGATGCAGGAACCCAAGGAAAGCATTTGCAATTGTTTACATCATGGAGGAAGATATTCTGGTTGAATTCCCCAGCCAATGACATAGCGTTAGCAGTTAGCCACAGTCATTTGATTCAAATCGCAATAAAATTCAGAAGCTAACACCCCAGATTGTTGTTAGATGCACAGAACATAGTTCTTTGCACACAACCATCTGGGGAGCCGTCCACTGAAACTGTTTTCAAAAAAATACTTGGCAGGTGATTGGATGAACCATCTGTCTATCTGTAGGAACCGCCACTTTTGTTTTCCAGTCGCTTTCACTGTCATCACACCTAAACCACGCCCGTAGCGTGGAATCAGTCTGGAGAGGCAAGCAATCCTTTCAATTCTGCCCAGTATATCTAACGTGTGACTAGTCAGTGTCATACTGGTACAGTAGGTACGAGCGTGGTTTAGGTGTGAAGACAGCGAAAGACACTAGAAAACAACAATGGAGGTTTCTACAGATAGTTATACAGATGGTTCATCCAATTATTTTAAAACGCCTGCCTTTTTAAAACATCTTCAATGTACGGCTCCCCAGATGGCTGTGTGCATAGAACTACAGTGTACGTTCCGTGCGTGTAACAACCTTCTGGTGTGTCAGGTTAAGTAAATAGTGCCGTGTCATATATTTTGTCATTGAAGATTTCTTAAAAAAAAGTGTTTAAATATTGTCTCGTCTCGTCCTGTGAACTAGCCTAGGTGTATTGTCACACCCTACTTTCTAGCTACTATACACCATGCATGAGTATGCAGTATACTCAAATATGTACACACTAATGTAAACAATACCCAACCATGCTAATATGATTGGGTATACCATACTAGCATGAAAGCATGTATACAGTACTGTACATTCGGCTTTAATAAAGGCACCAGTAAAATAGTTCCCCTTGCTGCATACAGTATTTGAAAAGGCTATTACAGTGACTAAAGTTCAAACAGTGCACCAGACCATTTTCACAATGTTATGCAAACAAATACTGTACTGTAGCTTTGTTACCTTCCAAAGCAATTCTGTATCGGAATTTGAGTAGCGAGGAAAGCCACATGGAGAATATTCGTGACAAAAATAAGACACAGAGGTGAGAGAATAGCAAATTGTCAAGATTCTAGTAGTGTATTCGCTGTGTTTTGTTGTTGATCATTTGAAGAGCTCACTGTCCTCCTTGTTAGCACAGACACATCTTAACAGTCACACTGAACTGGCAGAACGAAGATGAGAGGAGGCATTTCATTACCACTGCAAGGCCAAACACGCGGGTTCGCAAACACACAAGGACGCATTATAATGTGCATGCAGATACACACACAGTCGAATTTTCCTCATTTCCTATGCACTTTGAAAGGATTGTGAAATATAACAGAGTCATGCCACACGCATGCGCAGGCACAGACACATGGCTATCTCAATATAGCCTGCCAGTCCTTTAGAAAGCTACTGTAGAAGTGGCATGGTAATGCCCATTACATTGTCAAGAGCCCTTTGCCTTCATGTTCAGGGATGTGTTATATTTCTCTCTGCGTGGCACTGCATAGTAATGTGTTTTTGAAGGTAACAGCTCGGCTTGATTGAAAGTACTGTGGGGGGAAAAAGGCGGTTGGATTTTGTGTTTGACGAGTGTCATTCTCTTGCTGGTAAAACAGCAATTATTATTCAGAATTTAATTAAGGACATCTCATTATGGTCAATGCTTGACGAGGAACCATTTTGAAGTCTCCTTCATGGGATTGTGCAATGTCAAATGTGTCAAGTGCATATTCGTAGGATCTACCAACTGCATCAATGCATTGTGTTGCAGCTCCATTCGTTTGCAGTGTCATTGCATTGACTTTTCATTGTTGTCATTTCAATGCCTTTCAGGGTACTTTTTCAACACATGAATCAAATCTATGGCACAGGCCTAAACAGAATCTTATCACATTTGTTTCCAGCTAATATTTGAATTCTGGAGGGTATTACATTGGCAAGATACTGCCAGTTATTAAATGAGACCACTGAAGAGTTATGTTCAAAGAGCTTGACTAGCTGCCATGAAATCGCCAGGCTGTGTGGGTACAGCTGTGTCTGTCTACCCTTAAACAGGCAGGTGTTCCAAGCCAGATTCTTGGCATTGAAATTACGGTATATTGCGTCACTTGTGCTGTCCTTTAGATGCAAATGAGGACACGGTAGTAGTTAGTCCACCATGTTTACTGCGTTGCGTACAAGCACTACAGTACTGTAGCTTTTATTTATTCCAAAGAATAATGCTGTTGGTGCTTTTTTTTGCTGTTCCCACTTTCCTTCAACCCCCCTTACAAGTACAAAACAGATGTTCAGCGGGAATTGGGATTAGGTAGACTTGTTTAAATGATGTAGTAGTTTGCTTCTTTTTTTTCCTTTTTTTTTATAAAGTAATGTACAATTCCTTCACAACTTTAGTACAATTTAATACACCTTTTCTTAAAATCAATATGTTTTTTTGTGTGTTACTTTTCAATATATTTAAAATGTAGGTGAGGAAAATAGTTTGGGAGTGTTGTTTAATGCATGAATCACATGTTCTTTAGCTACTGTAATTTAAATGCTTTTAACTGACTCAGCTAGTGCTGGAATTTGTTCTAAACCAAGGCAACCCTATTTAATGCTCTATTAAAGTTGTACGAGAAACGCCATAAAACATGCTACAAATGTTCAATGACCATTAGCAAGATGGGGATAAGAGGTCCTGACTCTCAGAATCTCACCATGGTTTAAGATATTTTTAATATTTATTAGAAATTCATATTTTAAGCAAGGAAGGGTAGCAAAATGGTTCTCCCCCATGCCACCAAAACCCATTTGCAGTTAACAAGGCACATGCATGTTAAATATAGGTGTTACAAGGGAGATGTCTTTGTCTTTAGATTACTTGCTGTCTGGCTATTAATAAAATAAACTAGGACTGTAGCAGCAATAGAATAGAAAGCGCTTGCTGGCTTTCATCTAAGAGAGTGCACGTGTTCAGAATGTTGTGGAGAAACGTGATGGATTATTCCTCTCAGGCTTTAAAGTTACATGTAAACTGCAAAGCAGCATGAAGGACCTCCTCCATGACCTCCGCGAGGAAACAGGAAGAGGTGGAAGTGAGATAGAACAGAGAACAAGCTTTATGGGAGCTATTCCTTCACAGCAACTTGCAAAATACAAATGCAGAATCCCTTGGAAGACGTGGCTTATTTCCTCTGCTTTCCTTGCCACTCCTATCCTCTGTCTATCTAATCCTGCACTGTGCCATATTATGTAATGATCTGATCTTGGCAATTCAACTTGAGGTACCCAGTATCCGAGCTCTGATGACAGCTGAGGTCACTGCTCTAAAAGAAGGCTTTTACTAATGATGACTAATGCACAGTATGGCTGCTATAGCTGCAACAGCACTTGGGAGTCACTTTGGGGAACCACGTAAATGTAAATTAAAAAAAATATATGAGCACGAGGACTCAGGGAAATGGGAGAATTAACTCATAATGACCTCATCCTTCGGCAATATGACTGCCACTGTGTGTGTGAGTTACGTTAGTACAATGGTATGCAGCCCTGAAATTCTGCTGAGCCTGCATCGGTACTTTATACACTACTTGAGAGCTGTTAAACTACAGAGATCTCTGTAAAGCAATATGCTTCACACATCACTATAAAACACAAGTGTTATAGGGTCTTTACATTTAAAGGTAGGCTACAATACACTCCTCGTCTTGTTTCCGGAAAGACATTCCTAGACCAGTTAAGTTACAGCAGTCCCTCCACTGGGTCCTCTCTGGCCCGGGGACCTCTTCCAGATGGCTGTGCCTGGTTCCATAGGGTAGATCCAGGGGGTCAGGGTCTGATTCTAGGTTTGAAGCAGCCGTGTCTTATGGTGATGGGGGGGGGTTACTGCAACCGATAGAACCAACTGCAATACACACTACAGTACATTCATAACGTTATCTGTTTAAATGCTCCGCACATTTTCGTTCAGGCACCAGACTTGGCTCATATGGTGCTTCATAACATTCT
>JAODUG010033212.1:5904-18488 GCA_027564795.1 Aphredoderus sayanus
TCCATCCGTCTGTCTCTCTGCCCAACCGTCTGCCTGTCTGTCCATCCGTCTGTCTCTCTGCCCAACCGTCTGCCTGTCTGTCCATCCGTTTGTACCGCTGACGTGGAGTAGTGAGGGGTGGCAGGTTTATTACGAACGAGCAAGGAAGCAGCATTTACAGGAAACAGTCGACGAGACTAAACCGGAGAAACACCGGAGGGCTTAAATACACAGGTAGAGAAGACAGGGAGAGACAGACCCTTGGTTAACAACAACGTGGGACAGGTTAGAAGACACAGGTGGAACTACTGTAACAAGACAATCTATGAAACAGGGGGCAGAAACAGTTATGTGGAACACAAGGAGAACATTTATGACACGACTAACAGACTGGGAACCTAAATATAGCTTCTAGTCGGCACATAGGACTATTAAAGGTAAAGTCAGCCATTCTCAAGAACGCTTGCTAACCTCGAAATAAAATCATAACAAAGACACATCTCCCTTCTAACGCCATAGGGTACTCCCTCAGAAGCTCCGCCCCACACATTGGAAATGCATTGCGAGGGCTAAGGCATTGTTGTCTTGAGCGGTGTTTGCCACTTTGTTATGTGTTTTCATTAACGGAGTGAGGGTTGTGTAGAAGTACATGATTACTTTATGAAACACACACAGAACGATACTGCGAGTATCTAGTATTTGATATCTAGTTATAGTTATGATATATAGTTAGATATCACTAGCTATATCTTTACATTTATTTTAGTGCGTGCATGGATAAGACGCTGCTAAAAACATTTCAACACAGGAAGTTGAAATGTTTACTTTTGGCATATTCACTAATTGGGTCATGTCAGGTGGAAACATGGAGGATGTATTATATTTCATTTTCCCCCTGCCATACGAAACAAAGCCTTATGAGTAAGGAGGCTGCTGCATCTGTGGTCTTGTTGGATGTGTTCCCCCGAGACTGAATGCTGATCTGTTACAATATGATAAATCTGCATTTACATAATTCTAGTTATCTCTCAGGTGATATTAATGGCAGTCCGTATCACGTACTCATTGCCCATCTACTCACATATTCTCCACTCACAATTTGACTCGGGACAAATTTGATCAATTATGCAAATGTAACTGCTGTGTTTCCTCTTCTGTTCAATTTAAATTCTGACTTCCTTCCAGCATTTGTGCCTGGCTAAAACAATTAGCCTTAGAGCAAGCACTCAGCTCTCGCTTTGAGTTTTATTATTAAACGTTCCAGTGAAAGATGGTGGCACGCACACACACACACACACGCACACGCACATACACACGCACACTTGTATAAGCATTGGGTTTCTATCTGTGAGAATGTGTGCCATGTGAAGAGAGAACGACATGTGTTATGGTATGTTCAGCTTCAGTTTGAACTTTTCACGGTACGACTTTTCTGTTCGGAAGCCTTGCTTGTGTCTGCAGGGCTTAAAAGGAGCATACAGTCACTATAACTATTTCAGCTTGCTTATTGTCACCACCTCCTGTGTAACAGTGAATATAAATGCCCAATTTATCAAGCTATTACATTTTCCTTATGCACATAGTTCTTGACCAGAAAGTACATGTTTAATTTAGCTTCCAGTATCATGTTATGCAACTTAAAATGATTACGTTTAAATAAATCATACCAGCTTGGAACAGAGCTCTATAAACTAAAGGTTTCAAGACTAGGTGCTAATTCAAATTGAAATGCTTTGATGGGAATTTGTGATAGACACTGGAATTGATCAGATACCTCCCATGGGAAGAGCCTCCCGTGGTAAAACACATTTTCAGCACCTTTCTAAATCTGTGTGCTCCAGTACAGTAACAGAGGCAAGTGCATTAATTTGATGATGTTCAATTAAATTCTGTTAATGGTGTAATTTACAGTATCAGTGTTTTGACATTTGATAATTTAAGATGATGAAGACCCCAAAGACCACCTTCATCACAAGTGTACAAATGGATAACATCACGTCGTGGTAGAGAATGGCTTGTTATTCTCAATGTCCGTGCCTTTTTGCGACTGTGTTGTAAATAATTTATCGAGTTGACTGTTTTAGTGGACCAGAGCATGCTAGAGTTATGTTAGAGGCAAGGACATGTCACATATTATGTTTTAGACGGAGAACACGAAGTTGGTTATGTGGACCAATGCATCAAATATATGAAAGTAAGTGGCTATCATGGGACATCACAATAATCAAATTCCCCTGAATTGTTCAATGTACAGTAGAGGAGAAACTTACTGTATATTTAAAAGTGAAATATATTATACTTTATATCACCATAGCTTTGAGGGAGTTTGCTTAAGATAATAATCTTTATTTATACAGCACTTTATAAAAGACAGTTGCAAAGTACTATACCAAGAAACAAATAAAACACTGCATACATTCAAAAATAAGATACAAGAGAATAAACAGTAAAAGATAAAACAGCAATAAACAATAAATAATCCATTCAGACAAATTAAGTAAAAGAATAGACATCAAAACTACAGACACACTATACATTATCTATAAAAGGTCGTATAAAAGTATGTTTTAGAAGTGATTATGGGTTTAGTAACCTAAGCTCCTCAGGTAGTGTTCCACAGTGCTTCCCAGATGCTTGTGGAATGATTAGTTCTGCTCCAGATACCATCACACATGACTTAGCAGACGCTGCTTCCAAACAATAAACACAGTCTCTCTAGTCCGATACGGTATAACACGCATGTCAGCTGTCACTTTGCACGTATGCACTTAGATGGCTAGTACACAGCAGTGCACTTCACACTGTATAACTCACAGCCCTCTGTGACCTGCCAGCCCCTTGTGGCCATGTTCTGTTATAACGTGTCACCGCTGGGGTTAAAAGTGGAGTTCTCGTCTCTATAATTTACTGTTCCTTGCATGACATTTCTGCTACGGAAATTGTACTCTCGCCTTGTAACCATCAGTACTGTGCGATTTACACTAATTTATGTTGGAATCCTTTGACTGTTTTTTTGTAAGGAGTGTCTAATAAGCAGTGTATTTTTAGCTGGTTCATAGATACAGTACCTGCTTGTTTAAAGCCACATTGGTGTGGTTTTTCTGCACCTACAAAGTCACGAAAGGCTAGGTACAGTTTTCACAGAGCTTTCAGGCGAAGCTCATAATGTGCATTTTGGGTCAGTTTGTTATATCAGCGCAACAGCATAGAAAACACTAGTGATGCACTGGCAATTTAATTGGCTTTGCCTTTAATTGCCACATAACTAATCAGTCACAATACTCCACAGAGACTGTAAGAGTGGTAGAAATCCACCTGTAAAATCAATTCCTATATAAAGTGCAACGCGATTACAAAAATAATATCTCTGTTGCAGCATAACAACTGCTTAAAAGGCCCTAACTACAGTACATCACAAAATACATCATGTACAGTATTGTTATGTTAATGCCATAGAATTAGTATGATTGTTTAAATACATTAATTAATCATTAGTTTACACACCTGGGTTTGCATTGATGGAAACTGGGTACCATTGTGCTTGCTTTGAGAAAAAGCAACCAAACCCCGCCCGTTTTGACACAAGCTTATCTTTGCCTAGCCTAAATGTGTGCTCTGTGAGGAAAAAGATTCAGGTTCCAGTGACAGGATTCAATATGGAAGACACAAGTGGTTTCTATTCTGCCCTAATGATCTCCTTCCTGCTGTGTAATCTCATTTCTTGAGCATTTAGCTACACTTGTTCTTGGGTGGTATTTTTAGCTGACAGAATTACGAGATGTGATTTTGTGGTGCAGATGTTCCTGTCTTTATATTGTGTTTGTGTGTGTGTCTGTGTCTGTTTTTGTGTTTCCATGTGTGTTTTTCTATTAACTGAATATACCAAGGCGACAAATAATCTCACTTCACACATCCGAGAAGGCTGTGTAGCCAGTTAGCAGAGTTCTGCATGGGGTCTTTGACCTCAGCCCAGTGATTTGAACCAGACAGATGGAACCAGTCAATGCATGACTGTAGCCAGACCAGTCAACCAATCAGATAGAGACTGTGAAATGAAACTCCCTGTAGGCGGGACCTCAGTTCACGTCCCGAGCGTGAATCCAGATGTCAACCTACATTTGCATCTGATTGTAGGAAGCTTTGACACATAAAGACTCCCGAATGGGTTCAGCCATTATGTGACCCCAGGCTGTCAAAGTAATCATGAGTTATTTTCGCCTGAGGTTGTTTACATAGTAAATTCATATTACTGTTCATAGTGTATCATGAATAAATAAATCAAAGCAGTATTCAGCAAGAATAATATTCATTTTGTAATGCCTTGTCACATGAAACTATTTCTTGACCCAGCCTTTTCAGTTACTTAGTGACTTACTGAAGGTAAAATAGGGACAATTAAGGCTTCACAATAATAATAACAAACTCCCTGTAAACACTAATTAAAACCCTAACGATCTCAGCTAACATAGTGTGAACTAATCTCACACCTAAATCCTGTCTATGTAAACTTTATAACTGGGGTTTTCTTGGACCAATATTTAACCCTAGCACTTCTTCATACCGCATTATTACTCTTGTAACTACTTTTAATGTTTTTTGGGGAGCTAACCTTTTGATCAAGAATGAAATCTCATCTATTGCTTTGATCTCTATGCCGACAGGCAAATGTTGCACAGAATTGCAGTAACTAATTTTCAGTCCTGTTCGTTCATGCCCAAAAATGCAATGTAATTTTCAATTACAAGGAGAGAATACATTTCATTTCAAATCACATACAGTGACTGTAGTCGGTTGGTAGATATATTACTCGAGTCAAAAAGATAGATATAGCATATATAATTATTATATAATTAAATATAAGACCAATACATTTTTATTGTTTATGGACCTATTCTGATTGAAATATTTGAAATAGAGTTACAATAAAATTAAATAGAGCAAATTAAACATATACTGTACTATGTTCATGTAATGCATACTGTACGTAAATGGTGTGTACATTGAATAGAAGCTAAGTTCATATCCATGTCTACAAGCTTATGGTTAAATATAGGCTCAATTTAGTTTGACCTCTTAGCTACAGTAGTATACCGACAGTATAAGCTTTTAAGGAAACCAAAATAAAACTCTTTCAGGATCGGCTCAGAGGCTGTCGGTGATTTCATTCTGCTCGGTTTTATGTGACATTTCCCAAAAATCAATGGAGTTCTCTGTGTTATTGTTTCTCTCAGGGGTGTGCCATAATGCTGAAAAGGGTGGAATTGGCCTTGTAAAGAACGATTTAGATTGAGGGATAGAAGGTGGAAAATCACATTGTTTCACTAAATGACATGTTCAGCTGAAACTGAGAGAATATTCTCTGTGACTTTAAATGTAAAAAAACATATAAAACCATCTGTCTTATCCTATTCAACAAGAAATGTATATGTTACAGCTGTTGGTAGTATGGTAGTGTACCAGTCACTTTTATAGGGAGTAACTTAGAGTGAGTCAGATAAGAAGGTAGGGTTTATAGGCATCTTGCTTAGGAATGTGTACAGGCAAGTGTATTGGAAATCCAAACTGTGTGTATGTGTGTGTGTGTGTGTGTGTGTGCGTGCTGGTGTGTATGTGTGTGTGTGTGTGTGTGTGCGTGCGTGCTGGTGTGTATATGTGTGTGTGTGTGTGTGTGTGTGTGTGTGTGTGCTGTGGCTAGTTCATCTTTCATCTTCTCCATTTGCAGTCCATAGTCTCCCAGTGTTCTTGTATGTGGTGCTGAATGGACAGCGCCCTAGAACTGCTACTGTAGCTGAACGCCCTATTGGAATTCTTTTCTTTTCTGCCCTGAAGCAGCAGTTTTGTCTAGAGCACTTTAATTATTCCCATCCTCTCACATACTGTTGGCAGAGATCCAGGTCATTAACCCCTCCTGGGAATATTTCACAAGGTTTGTACAGTTAAGATTTCCATCTCTTAAGGATATGAGGAGCCACATTTCAAATATCTGACTCGAGTTGAGATCAGTTGTTATTATGTTGTGTAGCATGCAGCTATTGCTATCTGCTCATAAACAATACGTTAATTAAATAGCCTATAACGAATAAGGGTTTCACACTCTATCTACCTGCCTACTGTATCTACCATCCTTCCAAAGTTCATTGTCCCTTCTGGATGGGTGGATGGTCATATGTGGGAGGAAGGCTGTGCAGTTATGGCTGAATGACAAATCACACGCTTATGGCATGTCAAGGTTGTTCTGACTTGAGACAGAAAGCCATTTGCAAGAGGAGCACTTTGAGGAACGGTCTGTAACAGCGTACGGCCATGTTTCATTCATGAAAGTTAAAAGCAGAGAGGCCATAGAACAGAGAACATCGCTGCCCTGGTTATGCTCGGAGTACGTGGGTGTCGCCTGGGAGGGTAGAGAACGGAGCAGAAGGTGGAGGGGTAGAGAGGGGTAGTGTGTCCCTTTAAAGGTGAAGTCAGCGATTGTATGTTAATGCGTGTTGGTGTTTTTGTTTTGAGCGAGTTCAAATATCAACAAGCTTTCTCCAAAATGACTGACTGCACCTTTAGCAGGAAACCAGGTGAGAGAAGAGTTCTAGAAGGTTCTACAATATATAGAAGGTTTCACTTGTCCTGCTAAGTGTGTGTTGACACACAGCTTTAACGAGGACAATCAGCTGGCATTGAGAGAGTTGGGGCTTCATTAGCAAGCCAATTAGGAAATATGTAGTGACAGATCACTGATCACTGGACAGTCTTCCAGCACTGTCGAGAAGACAAATCCATTCAGTGTTAGCCTGATGTCAAGTGCATGTGGTTGTACTACAAGGCATCCTTGTAGTTTATGCTGTCTTAATCAATGCAATGCAATCCATTAGAATGTCTTCTATTTCCATATTATTGTATTTCATTGTAGTGCAGAATATGTCAAGATAAATATTCAGAATATATATTTGTCTACGAGTCTGTCTGTATCTATGAAGGCATGCAGAATTCTTGCAAGGAGCCATGTTGAAATAATTAGCTGTGCAAGAGTACAATCTATACAAGTACGGCTTTACAGACCGGAAAATTCAAGTGGCCTGAATGTCACAGGGCACACAGCGGTGGGGGGTGGGGTGGGGGGGGACTTTAGCTGGCTGTTCCCAGCATGCATCTGCACTAGCTGGTTTGTGTCGATAATTCTTACACAGTAGAATGTCAGTGCCTAAGTAGGGCAAGGCGGGTGAGTTTTAAGCATTTTATGTGTCAATTCATGTGAGGACTCATAAATCACTTTTGCATTGATTTATCTATGGATCATATTGCCTTAATAGCATAGACACAACAAATATGCATAAATAAATGAGGAAATACTCGCATCGATGTCAAGGTTTAAGTGCAACTCTTATAAAATTCATTATATTGTGAAAGTGGATTAACATTTAAATACACAAAGTATGTTTCCATAAATGCTTCCAACTAACAAGTACACCATTATGTTTGAATGAAGGCTGATTTTGAGTGGCATGCTTCGAGTCGGTTTAAGCAAAGGCTCTATTTTGATTTTGAAGTGAAAGTTAAAAACGATTTGCCGGTGGTCTCAGCCAGTTTATAATCACACACCACACTCACATAAGCCTGTGTGTTTTGCGAGGTTCCACAGTTCTGACACCAGCAACACAGTACTTGCTCAGCATAGAGTTCATATAGCTTTGAGCATCTTGTAGGATGTAGACTGGCAGTTAAGGGTCATTTAGCCCAGTTAGCCGGTAGAGTGTGAAGGGCTAAGATTCACTTGGAACAGCCACTTTCATACATTGTTATAATGTAGGACAAGGCATCAGGGGAAAGCTTTTGTCAATGTTCACTCAGTCTGGATTAAAATCCCCTGTAGGTGGGTTTTAGATTGTGTGTGTGTTTTCTGTTGTATTAAAGGTTCAGTCAAGACAATGAATGAACATGCCATGATGAATCCCAAATCTATCTACATATCTATTATGTGTGGGATAAATATGAAAATATGATCTAAAATCAACACATCATAATATAAAAATATTGGATTGAACACAGGATTAAGGGTTTAACATCAGATTTGAAAGTTTTTAAAATATGTCTGTCAAGGTAGAGCAAATGAATGTTGCATTAGGCTGTTAAAATAGATTTCATTTATATTAAAGGATTGTCGAAGCAATAGTTTTTCCCTTGTCCAATTATACCTTAAGGTGCCACTTCTGAGACTGCAATTTTGATTTAGGGCTGTACAGTTAAATTCACTTTTGTGCATTTGGACATGGTATTTTACAGCAAAATAGCCTTAAATGTATCTTTGAAAAGTAATAATTACATTATTCTGTATATGGCGTCTTTGTCAGCAAGATGAAGATCTAAATTATTGTAACAGATTCAAATGATCCATTTAAGTAAATATTTGGGTAGTTAACTATGTACAGTATACCGTATAGTGTATAGTGAGTGTCTGAAAGCCTCTGTCCACCCTCTCAGGTCTTTGTGGGCGTGGCCAGACCCCGCGTATTGGCATCTCTCTGTGTTGTTGTTGTTGTTGTTGTTGCTACTGGGGACACATGGGAACCTTTGAGTGTATACTGTTTTCTGACTAGACCAAAAGAAATCCAGACCGGTGTGTGGGTCTTTAAAAGCCGAATTGTGTGTAGTTTTGTGGTGATAAGTTTGAGCAAAAACAGGTCACTTATACAGTGAAAAATAGAAAGTATACAGTAAAGAACATTGCATGCCTGTGTGTGTGTGTGTGCACAGTGTACGAGAGGCAAAAAGCCCTTATGAGTTTCTGAACATATTTCATGGGCATTAGGGTGCAATGATATTAAAAATAAACAAAAACATAGAGTGCTTCTCTGAAATCAATGAAGTCCCCTTCAAAACCGCCTGCTGTTCCTTA
Source organism: Aphredoderus sayanus (assembly GCA_027564795.1). NCBI lineage: Eukaryota > Metazoa > Chordata > Actinopteri > Percopsiformes > Aphredoderidae > Aphredoderus > Aphredoderus sayanus. Next base: position 14,768 of record JAODUG010033212.1, read on the forward strand.
AAATGACCTAAAATGTTTGAGTAGTTCATTCATTAAAAGGTCACTAGGTGTTGTAACCAGGGGTTAGGACCATTGTGTTTAGTTAACAGTTAACGGAGAGGCTTTTGCCTTTGGCGCTTCCTGTGTTCTGACTGGGTCGGTGACATTTTCCATCAGCAATTCATTGTATTAACACCCTCATCACGTCTGTTCTGCCTGTGTCTTTCAATCATTTTAACAGCAACATTTAAAGCAGTGAGGTCAGGAGATATTTCTTCAAAGATGTTTCCCCCATGAGTTGCGACAAAATGTAATTCCCCCGACAATACAGGACAGTCATCGTTACAAACAGTAAGCACAATTATCTGCTATGTGCTTTCATTAGGTCCAAATTGAGAACTTGAGCTTGAATCCCCATGAAATTGGAAAAATCTATGATGTTTTCCACTGAAAGCAGCTCGGACGAAGGTGGTATTATTGATAGAGGGACATAGGAAGAGAATAAGGCACATTAATCCAGTGATTCTGTTACCATGGTGATATAGGTAGTTCTTTCGAAACAAACTTTAAAGGCGCCAAGTTTCCAAGTCTGTCTTTTTAAGTTGGTGTAGCTCTAATGTGATTGGTTTAATATGAGTGGCAGGACACTGAATGTCAGAGATGGTCTGACATACAGTCGGGTTTTCAGACTGTCACACCTGGGGCAAAATCTGAATGCCTTATTTTCCTCCATATTCGTCCAGAGAGAATTTTATTTATATATTTTTTATTTATTTTTTGCTGGTGAATGACATTTTAAATATTTTAAAATGAATAAACCATTTGAGGTCCCTTTAGCCAAAAAAAGACCACACAAGTGGAACAAGTTGAATAGGGGACCATTTAAGATGCTGGCCGGTTCTAGCTGTCGTTTTGTACGGGGTGGAGTGATTTGTCGTGCACACGTGCTGTCTGTCTCTGGAGATCCTCTTACCACACACACACACACACACACACACACACACACACACACACACACACGTGGATTTGTTTTCTCTGTGATGGGGAGGGATTATGAAATGAGAGGGATGCCATGGCAGTTTGATTCGGCTCAGAACAAAGCCGTCCCTCACTGACAGCCTTGGACGTCTCTGCTATACTGTGGGCCGCAAACACAACTTCCTGTTTGGATGGCTTTCGCCGGACCTGGTCATGTCCGTTATGTTGCCCGACGACGAGCGGCGTCTCCGTGGAACATTGACGGGGACGCCGGTGGGATTTTGGACGGATGGACGGCGTGGAATCTGGCAGCGTGCGGGGTTCGAAGATGCCGCCCCTGCAGATTATTTATATGTAATGTTGTTGTTGTGGTTGTGGTTTCCCACTTTGTAACAGCTGGTTTGTTTTGGGTAACAGCACTGTAGATGCTCTATCTGCACCACAGTGTACAAATGGGCCTGTGGAATAATTGAATAGTCAAGTAATACTTAAGATATTTATATTTGGAGACGTAACTATGTAACTATATATATATATATATATATATATATATATATATACACATACATATATACAGATACACAGACCAGAAGTAGTGCTTTATGTGGACTAAAGGTGATTCATGTTGTGCTTCATAAATAAATGAATCAATGAAGATATTTTAATAGACACACATGGGAATTGTGTTATTTTATTTCGGGGGTACAGTGCATATGAACTTAATGAAAATCCTTTAGAAAGTATGCACCGATGTCTGACTCTGTTTAATTTATTCGGACTGAAGGAGAATTGTACTTTTCCCCCTACTACAAGCTCTGAGAAAGATTGCCTGATTTATAAAACCTACCCAGAACACTGACGGAATTAAGTTTTTGGAGATTTATGGCGAGAAGTTTCTTATGGTATACAATATGTAGAGCTATTTTAAATAGGTAAGGAATTTGTGTGTTTACGGTGCAACTCTTGACTTTTCTAGCTATTTTCCAATCTGACTTAGACACTGGTTCAATCCCTTTCTAATGTATAACTGAACCCACAAAAAGGTCTGTTCACGTCTAATTTGGTGTTTCACTTTGTCATCATGCAGTCACAGGTTTGGGAATAGAATCAATTTGTACATTTGAACTTTAGACTAATCCAAACCAAATTAGAATAGCAAATTATTCATTAAAATAAAGTAAATATATATTTTGAGATACTTCTAATGAACCTGAAGGAACCTGATATTAAAATTCCTTCCCGACATACTTTATATTACACTATCTGTTCATAGAAAGAAGCAAGGTTAGATGCTCATAGCCAGGCTTTTTATTTTACGGATGGCTGCTTTAATGGTTCATTTGCTAGCAGGGCAATTCGCTTAAAGTTATACAGTGGCTGTGTAGCGATATGTTCAATTCTCATTAACCAGGAGATGAGCTTTTTTGAATAATGCGCGTCCTAACTTAATGCACACTGCTATGTAGCGCCGTCGATATTTGAGGTACTTTAGTGGATCTGTCCATCCATCTCTTCCCCTTTCGCATCATTCCCTCTATCACCTCTGTCTCCATGCCTGCCTGCCGTTTAAACCCTCAGTGACATTGTTAATGTAATCTGCAGTAAGCAAATCATCCGACAGGTTTTCTGGTTTGTTTGTTCCTGTCTGGTCTCCTTATATACAGTAGGCTGGGGAGGGGTGGTCTGGCCTGGCCTGGCCTGGTGTGGTCTGGTGTGGTCTAGTCTGGCCTTGCCTGGTGTGGTTTAGTCTTGTCTAGTCTGGTCTGGTCTGGTCTGGTCTGATACTGTCTACCATGCATACTGTCTACCATGATGGGTAGAGAGACAGGTGATCAAAACGTTGCTGGTTCGAACCCCGCTGCCTCCTGAATGTCGATCTGCGTGTGTGTGTGTATGTGTTTGAATGTGAGGCAATACTGTACAGCGCTTTGAGTGGCAGGTGGGTTGGAAAAGTGCTCTATAAATGCAGTACATTTACCTTTAAGCATCCTGGAGCAAGATGCCTTATCTGCTCCTTAACACCATTACTATTGTTCTCCCTGTAAGTCCCTTTGTATAAATGCATCAGCTATATTACCTAATGGTAATTGTTCTGCAACAATTAATTAGGGAGTGCACACTGCACAAAAACAAACATCGGAATCCACCCATGTCTTTTAAGTTTTTATGTATTATGTTTTTATACATTTATACAGTATGTATACATGTTCAGATGTTCAAATGTTCAGTACAACGAAACAGAAATACTGTTTAGAAATGACAAGACTAACAGACTGTCATCAGACATTTTTCATTAATCATTCATAATATGCAGATTCACACTTGGACTCTGGTTCCTTCCTCACCAACAGTTCAGTCATTCTCTGTGAAGACACCGAACAGATACCATTATGTCCAAATCACAAAGTGCGCACCACATTTGTTGACATGAATGGAAGATTATAATGCATGTATGCTACCAGGACCAGCTGTACCTTAGGTGCATTTGAATTCAGTAAACGGAGGTGAACGTTTTGTGTAAACTCTAACCCTTCGTCCAGCATCCATGTGTGTTTGTCGAGAACTACCGCTTCAGACGGCTTGTGTGCCTTTGCAGACATTCATGGGTCTCAAAGCAAGCAGGAAAACTGCTTGAACTGGAATACACCTTAGAACCTGCTGTTATACAGCATGACTGTGAGACTGGGTGTTTCTGTCTCTGTGTTTTAGCTGCTGTTATACAGCATGACTGTGAGACTGGCTGTTTCTGTCTCTGTGTTTTAGC
>JAODUG010033254.1:0-18483 GCA_027564795.1 Aphredoderus sayanus
TCTCTCTCTCTCTCTCTGTCTTTCTCTCTCTCTCTGTCTCTCTCTCTCTCTCTCTATGTCTCTATCAATGTCTCTCTCTCTCTTTTTGAACTTGATCATTTAATTCATTTGTTTGGGGAGTACAGTGGTAATATGATAATCAGATTTTCATTTTTGGAGTGTACTATGGTAAAGAAAAAATTGACTAATTTAACTTCCTGTTTGGACAAGCAAAATCATCTATTTGCTTTAGTAGAAAAAGGAAGGAAGATGGTGATGATAACTGATTGTTTTAACATTTTGAAAGAACTTAAGTTTATTATGCAAAGATGGATGCACTAGAATTATTTAATAAAATATGGGATTATGAAAGTGTGTTAGTTAGGTTGGGCAGTCATGGAGATATCTTTTTCTGGGAGAATTTACTTGATTTTCTTTATGTGGTGTAGTTTGTAAGATGTGGATTAAATAACTGGTGTTATAAAATAAATGATCTCTCTTTCTCTCTCACTCACACACACACACACACACACACACACACAAAGCTTATGGGGAAAAGGAAAGAAGAGATGCAGAGCTATAAAAGTGCGCTACTAGCAAAGAAGTCCACAGCACAAAGAAAGACAAACGCTGATGAGAGAATGTTGCACATACAAAGCATTCTACACAGTGTTAAGGTAATGCTTCTGTTGTGATATTTCAACTGTCAATAGCCCATATTAAACTTTATTTATGTTTACATTTTATTTAGAGGCCTAATATAACATTCTGCTCATTTCATAATTGTTTCCTGTATTTCAGCTGAGGAAAGCATCTACACTGGAGGAATTTTTAGATGCACAGTCGGGGCTTACACCATCAAAATCCTTGCAATGCCACAGCAGCAGCTCTGTGTTAATGTCTGAGAATGATTATGCCCCAGAGACCATAGATAATCAGTCTATCTTTCCACATTATGGCATGCATGATGGAGAAGGTGGCGTGTCAGTTCCACGCTTGACATCAACCACATATTCAGCTTTTCCCACCAATTCGCTCACATATCCGGAAAACTACCAGGACGAGTGCTCTGTTGAGGAGGAGGATGTGAAACAACCCACCATAGGTCCCCTTGCTGACATAAGTCACCAGTCAGGATCTTCAGGTTATGTGACTTATGACAATGCAGAAAATGCCACCATTGTCTCTGGTAGGACAGAAACAGGTGTAAAGAGCCTGGATTTTGGCTCTGTGGAAGTACAAAATATTTCTTGTGCCTTTGACTTCCACGATACCTCTAACACAATTACCAAAATGCCAGATATTATAAGTCACCCCCCAATTGATGGAGAGGAACTTGAGATGGGTGCTGTGACATCGTCTATGGAAGGTTGTGTTATAACAGGCAATCCAGCACAAGTAATTTGCCAAACCTCACAGCAGAATGATTCTGCCATACACACCAACACAGCTCAGATGATAACATCACATGTTAAAAGTCCCCAATTAGGGATTTCAGAAATTCCTCACCTGGAAAATGCAGTGCATGAAGATAATTCTGCTTTTACACAAATAGATGACATGGATGAAAAGAAAGCAGAAGACAGAAGCCTAGCGTCGGCAGAACCTACAGCCGAACCTTGCATTCCACAGTCTTCAAAGACCACTCGCTTAAAAAATCAGTCACGGATTCCTATTCAGTTCAATTACTCTGAACGTGCGGACATACAGATCAGTAATGTAGACGTAACTCCTTCTGAGGAACCTTACCGCATGAGCCTCCAGGCCCTGCTGAAGAAATCTCAGGAGTATCGACGGCAGCAACGGATGCTTAAGAACCAGGCAAAGAACTCTAAGATTCAGGAAAGAGCCCAGAAACTGCTAAAAGAAGGACAGGAGCACGTAAACCTCTGTGATAAAGAAAATAATGAGTTCCCCTACATGGGAACGATAACTAGCGAGGGAGATATCACTCCAGAAGGGATTGGCCATAAAGAAAATCAAGTCCCATGTTCTCAGTCAGTGGAAACTCCACAGCAGAAATCCCACAAAGATGGTGTGTCTATGAAGGAAGGAGTCTTTGTGAAAGAGTACCAGGGGGAAATGGCAGTGATGAACACTGAAAGTAGACATTTCATGGGTGAAAATGCTGAGTCACTGATTGGAGACAAAACAGAGGCCTTCTCTAAAAATATACTGCTCTACTGCATGCCAGAGATAAAAACGAAGTCTAATCGAAAAGGAAGCTGCTCTCAGCCACAGTCTGTAATGTCAAGAGATGGTTGCCTTATACAGGAGCAATTTTATCTGACCAGTGAACAGAGAAGCACCTCTATCCTATCTAATGCTAAAGAAACGAGAAGTTTCCAGTCTGTGCCAAGTCCTCAGATGTGTATGAGTCCAGTTCGATCTAAGAGCAAAGGCAGTAACAAAGCTGTGGGAGTTTCTGATGTTGCTGAAATCTCCAAGAGGAAAATCCTGGTCACTGCAGTCTTGAATCTTGATAATAAGGCAGACTCACTAGTAAAGCTTGAACACAAAAGCAGTGAGAGCCCAACAGTGTCTTCAACTGTGCATATGTTGGGTGAAAATGACATAGCCAGGGTATTGGTCAAAAGTTCAGAAAATACACAGCAGATGGATCAACTTGAGTTGAACCTATCCAGTTTGAAACTACTTATTAGAGATCTGGAGTCTACACTGATGGGAAACGTGCCAAAATGCAACAAGGCTGATGATAGCAAGTTACCAAGTACCATTTGTCAGGAAGACACCAACAAGAGTGAGCATTCTGAAGGAGGTTCTTTAGAGCAGGACCAGAGTGACTTTGAGTGTCAGAAAAGACAGTCATTAGACAATCTCAAGAATATGTATCAGGACAATGGACCAGACCCAGGTGAACCAAAAGACCCTTCTCTCATAACACTTAAAAGCGTGACTGCAGCAGAAAATGGAATAGAGAAAATATTTGTCACAACCTCACCCATAGAGAAAGGAAATGATTATGTGACATTAGATAAAGGAGGACAAAATGCATCGGCTATGACTGGCTCTAGGTGGTTAGTACCCCAGTCCAATGACCTTAGCATTATGGGTTATGGAGAACAGGAAGGCAACAAAACACAGCAGGCATCTGCAAACAGTATAACCTCCTGGGCCCAAATGATGCGCATACCAGATATATTCCGTAAACCTCCATCCGACCCAGTTCAATGTAAAGGTGCGGTCTCGTCAGACCCCAGGAACCAGCCAATAGAACGAAAAGTTGACGTGGCTGGAGAACGAGTGGACTCCTCTCACTCCCTATCCCTCAACCAGTCCTACGATGTGGGCACCCCATCTGGACTCTGGCTCCTAGAGGGATCAGGAGGGTCACTCTCTGGGTCCAGATGTCCTGCTTCCGAGTGTCTGACCCCAGACAGTGAGGGTGGCTCTGAGGGAGGGGTGTCCAAGGCCAGACGGAGACTGCTCATGCACGTGACAGAGGGGGACAAGGAAAGCGGTGAGGAGACGGACGGAAGAGCTGGCCAGATTTTCCGGCCTCACTCCAGCACTCCCAAAGGTAAGATGGTTACTGCAACATTAATGCAGACAATAGTTAGTTTGCTGTCTCCACACATGCCACACTGTCTCCTGTGTAGCTTCAGGGGCAGTGCAGTGGCGTGGTGGTGGTCAGGGAGACCGCCATCAGGTGCTGAAACAGACCCATGCAGCCCAGATCAAAGCCCTGCAACAGCAGCATACAAGACAACAGCAGGAGTTAATGCAGGTAAGGCATAGTGACAGCACATGGGTATGGGGAAGGATGGGAGCTCTTCCATAGTTTCACTGCTAAAATGCCAGATTTGAAACACATTTGTGTGTGGTGTAGCTAGGCTAATTCTACTTCCATTTTTACTAGTCTAGGTTTACCAGATGCAACCGCTTTATACATGAGGCCTTTGTGCTGTTTTAATTCTTAATTTGAGTGAAGCCAGTGGGTTGAGGGACTTGCTCATGGGCACCTCACCAGGACACTTGACATTTGCTGAAACAGGAGCTGTCACGTTTGTGTTGTTATAGTGGCTTGGCACCCTTGTTATTTCTTTTTCTCCAGTGGCACCATTTATTAAGCCTGCTCCACTACTCCACATTCCAGTGTGCTTCTGACAGCCATGTAACGAGAGAACAGGCATTAATGAGAAGGGTTCTGAGGTATTGCGCCGAGAAACTGTTAATACACAAAGCCATTGACTTCTATTTTTAGTGTTTACTAGCAAGTGCCCTCATTTCATTTTCCCGAAATATCAGAATGCTGAAACCATGCCTGGAATTTCGGAAATGTTATCTGACAACTAACATGGTGAATTAAGATTAAAAAAAATCTAAAATGGAATCTAAATTAAATCACTAAGAAATATGGTCTGTCTTGTTGTTCTTCGTTTGGCCCGTAAAGTTACAGAAACACAGTTGCAATGTCATTTGTCACACAGAGGACACTGAATACATCCAAGGTCAGCTAAGCAGAGGTTTATTATTTGTCCCTCGAAGGGTCTGATATAGACTCTTTCCCTAAAAACAAAATAAAGCAAGTATGGCTTTGCAGGACTGGCTCTGTGCCAACAGGTAGAGACACACATACACACTCACTGTTCCGTTACATTACCTCCTAGAGTGGTGTTCTAGAGCCCTGGGTCGTGGGTAGACTACAGACATCTGCTCATTACAGTAGACCTTCAAACTCACCCCACTAAAAAAAAGCCTAGGGAATCTACCATAAATGTTTCATTGCATCCCTAGGAGGCACACTGGTGTGTGTGTGTGTTTGTGTGAGTGTGTGAGAGTGTTTTCCCAAGGATGTCCCTGCTTTTTTTTTGTACAGAAAATCTTTGTCTTGTGTGTGTGTTTCCAGTGTCCTTGGCCTATTAATTACAGTCTCCATGTGTTTAATTAAGGTCTGTATGTTTAATTTATGCATCTCTAACAACAATATAATTAACATAAGCTGTTTAATAGAGGGACCTTTGTCATTTATCTTCTCTGCTCCCTGCAATCCCTCCATCATTGGTGATGTAATGAGGGTAAAAGGATGGGAGCTGGCTACACTATTTTGTAGGAGGAGGAGGGGAGTGAGGGAATAGCCCAGAAAAGGAAAGATAATTTGTTTAATTCATGAGCGTCTGTGCTTAAGTGGCAGATCAGCCCGCTGAGTCCTACCACTAATGGCCTCTTCTCTTTTTTCTTTTTTTTCTCCTACTCTTGTCTTGTTCAGTGGCTGCCATCTTCTTTCACTTTGTCTGTCTTTTATTCCTCGCTTAACCCGTCTCACCAATCCCTCCTCTCTCTTCCTCTCACCCCTCAATGAATGTCCTTTTTATAATTGAAAATGCATTTCCAAACCTTCCCCATTCCACGCACAGTAAATACTCTTAAGTAAAATCTCTTTCGTGTCATGGCTCTTTCTTTTGTTCCTGTGTCAGGCGTTGGCTGCACGCTACGGTCTCCTCCAGAGTGTGTCTGCCCGATGCCCTGCCTCTGTGTCACGTCTCGGGGACACCTTGACTTCCCTAGCCCCACCTCCTAATGCCCCCTCGCAGGTACAGATGCCCATTACATTTACTCACCAGCGCCGGTGTCATTATGATTCTACTAAATGTCATTATCAGCAGCTTTGTATTAACAAGCTCTCAATGGTGATAATGTAATGCTTTATGGCCAAATGAAGTAAAGTTACAGTTTCAAACAGATATAATGACGTTTAATAATCCAAACTCTTATCCTCATCTTGATTAGGTCATTACCTTGTCTTTCCACTTTTTATTTCTCTCAGCCATTGTTAGATTGGGTTGTTTTGTTGCTCTTCAACCAACAAGTGAGCATTGACACCTACACAGTTATTCCCTCCTATTATAATGATAGGCTTTATGTCTGCAGGCACGGATGAGCTAAACAGATGCCAGGCACAAGTCCTTGAAAGTCTGGCTGGGAAATTAATTGGTTGTCATTGATGGAATTGGTATTCTTCTCTCTCTCCCCCCACCACGCGCCCTCCTTGTTTTTCCTCCTGTCTCCTTTCCCCTCAGCCTTACAGTTCTCTCCCAGAGTACTACCGCCCCCTGCTGTTGGCAGCGGCAAAGGGTTTTCTGACTCGCAGACTGCTGAGGACAGAGAAGGTGTCACAGCTGCTGCGTACCATCAGGGTGGGTGGAAACACTGGACCCTTCCCCCCCACACACACACACCCACACACATACCACACTCTATATCAACTTACAAACCAAAGATCAGCTGATAGGAGCCTCTCAGCCCAGCTTTTAATAAACAGGGTGTACATGTGATCATTGCTTTTGGCTGTGTTCATATCCAGGACACACAGCAGTTCCTGCAAGCATTCCAGTCTCTCACTCCCAGAGGAGGAGAATTCTGTTGCAGACAAGACCTGTTGCTGCAGGAACGCGTCACATTACAGGTATACAACATATACTGTATGTGACAACCCCGCTCTTTTACACTGCCACTTACTGTATGCCAGCCAGTGTGTGTCTAACAACCTCCTTGGTGTCTTTCCCACTTTAATCGGGATCTATTCCAGCTGCGCGCTGCACGTTTTGAGGTTTATGACATCTTCTTCGGTCTCTCTGCTGTGGAAAGGATGCAGCTTATCAGCTGGGACAGGAAGCTGGCCAGAGAGAGAGAGCTTAGAAGACAGGTATCCTCTTGATTCTCCCAAACTGAAGTGAAATGACATTGCCACATACATGAGATGATGTTGTTTTACTCCTTACCTCTTTATATACTTAATAGTTACACACCTGATGTGCCAATTCATTATTAGGTTTGTGGGCATATGCGGTGGGGGTTTGAAGGAGTGTAATATATGGAGACTTACCAACCTATTCTGTTTACTGTATGCTTAGGGTGGTACCGTAGTCTATCCTTTAGGAAAGAGTTCCTTGTCTGCTGCAACACAAAAATCCCTGGAAAGGAAGAGGGGAGTGATGTGAGTACCTGTCATCATTTTCACTTGGTTATCCCTAAACTGCAAAATGATTGCCAAAGGATTTCTGTAAGCTGCCAGTTGATCACAAGGCCTTTTGCAAAAGCACCTTTTCCACTGGCTAAAACTGAACCTGTCTCCTCACCAGGATCCAGAAGAAAACAGCTGAAAGGGGAACTGGGGCGAGAGTTGGGCACAGACCTCTCCCATCAGAACCCAAACGAGGACAGTTCAGACCAAATCTTCTGAGGGTCCCCAGGTCCTCCTTGTCTTCTAGACCTCGATGACTCCCCCATGGAACACAGAATTAAAGACCCTTACTGTTTTACATTTTATTTAACACTTTAAACTTTAATGTTTTTTGGAGGATGGAATATAAAACTTATGGTTGAGCTGCAGCAGTAGTTATAAACTAGTTGTCTAGTTCTAATTGTTAGCATATTATTACCAGAGTGTTGCTGCCATGGCAGGCCTGGTAAGTATCAAAAGTTACCATAAACGTTACACTATATTTACCAGAGTTTAACTCTTGTTTGAGTTGTCAACATCATTCTTGTTATTGGAAATAAGGATTTTACATTTGGGTAGAGGTTTGTGTTCTAAACGAGCTTTCACTGAAACATGATTTCAGGAGTAAATTTGCCACAGTATTGTTTGACTGCTTAAAAGTCTATACTGTAGGTAGTTTGAGCAAAAGCCACAGCACAACTGAGCATGTTCTGCATTGTTATTGCAACATTCTTGTACCATGTCCTCATCTTAACACATTTATATTGACTGTCAGAAGTTTCCTTAATTGTATTTTGTTTCTAAGTGATGATTGATGTTATATATATATAGGCCAAATCCAAAACACTTGCATATTTTTTTTACTCTTGCATAATTGGAAAGTTTTCTAGTGTTATTTATTTATTTACTGTTTTTAAAATAAACGTTACATTAGTATTTATTAAAAAAACTGCGTAGTTGACGTTTCTTTGTTTCTGTTCTATGCCAACCGCTGTAAAACGAGAAGCTGTTTGGCGTCACGTCAGTAGGCCGCGCTGTTTGCTGCACATTACAGCTTTCCACAGACGATCATTGACTTGACTCGTTGGTTTCCTACTTAACATGTAGTGTTTTGTTTCACATCGATCGCTGAGATAATGAAAGAAGAGGTAGAAAGTGGTTTATCTTTGAGGGTGGAGAGAAAGGCGACAGAAAAGGCCAAGATCCTTCAACGAGAAGGCGAGAGGAACATATTTAAGCAGGTAATGAAATACCGTACGTGTTTGATGTATTGTATTCGTATCGTGTGTGTGAATGTGCCTAATGTGTACCATTTGGCTCAACTAAGCTAACCGGTATCATGCACAATACTAAGCAGATGCAGTCTTCCGCTTGCGTACAACTTGAGGGGTATGTAAAACACAGCAAACTTTCACACGGCTTTCACTAGGTTGGACGGATTCTGAAGAAGCCGGAGGTAGAGCGGTCAGAGGAGGAAGCTGCAGCGCTACTGCTGCACCAAGACACTGTGGCAGAGTTGTGCAGGCGACAGGACCGTAGGGATGTTCTGAAGAGGAAGCAAGAAGAGGTCAGTGTGGCTTAAGTGGTCAGGTATTAATGTGCCATGTTTGCCATTAGTTTGACCAGTTCGGTCATTTCTTCCAACTCAGGTTTGCGATGATGCAGAGCAGCTTAAAAACAAAGTCTGCCAGTTGGCTGAAGCAGTTAAACATGCACGACACCTTGTGGTTTACACGGGAGCAGGTATTAGTACGGTGGGTGAAACCTAAGTCAGTAGTCAACCCGTATCTCTTTAGTTTTGCAAAACTATACTTGAATGGCAATATACGTTGTATTTCAGGCCGCGTCTATCCCGGACTACAGGGGGCCCAATGGAGTGTGGACACAGTTACAAAAGGGCCTGGCAGTCAGGTGAGCATCACGATACTTTGCAGTGACCTCTGTGCTGTGGTGTAAAGGCTTTTTATCATTTGTCAGTGCAAGGGAAACACACATTTTGTATTCATGTTCACCCCCGCCCCATTCTTACTCTCTCTCCCTTCAACAGTGCGTCTGATCTAAGTGCAGCAGAACCTACCCTCACACACATGTGCATTAGAATGCTGCATAAGGACAAGTTGGTATGTGAGTTAACTCCCAAAATTAAATCAGTCATGATCAACTATAGCATGCACAGTGGTTCACATGAATCACTAAATAATCCTGCAAATGATTTATTACAACCATACTGCTGCTGTGCTGCTGTTGATGAGGTTTCTGTCTTAGGTGCAGCATGTGGTTTCTCAAAACTGTGATGGCCTCCACTTGCGTAGTGGCCTTCCCAGACACGCCCTGTCAGAGCTCCATGGAAATATGTTTATAGAGGTGAGGCAGACATGACTTCATCCCATTTTGGTTTTCCTCAGCCGTACACGCATAGTCCAAGTCCATGTTCCTGGTCTATAATGTGGCATTACCACAGTGGGAAGTCCTGTGAGTTACTGGTAGGGATTCGCTGATCAGTGCCTCCAGGTATTGTCATGATTACACTCTAAATAGGTGATCTGATCACCGTTTTACGTGGCCCAAAAATCATGTTGCCTACTAAGCCACATAGAGAAATAACAGAAATAACGCGTGTTAAAACAGGTCACTGAGTCATGTTGCGGCTTTGTTTTGCATAATCGGTAATATGAACTTGTCCTCATGGGAGATTTAATGGCTTCCAAGCTAAGTGCTGCTGTTTCACAATGTCTTTCCTTATTTCTGAAAAGAGTAAAGGAAAACCAGAGTGACAGATGCACTTTGCAGATGCAAATTCTAATATAAGCTATTCCACCGTGCCTTTTTCAAGAGTTACTGCTGTATGAACGTTGTCATTTTTAACATCAGTGATGTTTACTATCCTGGCATCCCCTGCCCGTAGGTGTGTATATCCTGTGCTCCGGCTAGGGAGTATGTCCGTCTGTTCGACGTGACGGAGCGCACATCTCTTCACCGACACGGGACCGGTCGTAGCTGCAGCCATTGTGGCGGGGAGCTCAGGGACACCATTGTGCACTTTGGTGAGCGCGGCACGCTTGAGCAGCCCCTCAACTGGAAGGGCGCTGCAGAGGCTGCCAAGATGGCAGACGTCATTCTATGCTTGGGTTCCAGCCTGAAGGTACACTACATAATGGAAATCTCTATCATAATACTCTGTGCTAAAGTAGCCAATATCCACCCCTTGAACCATGATTATTATTGTATCATGTTTTGTTCAATGTTATTTCCACCAGGAAGGTTAAATGTACCACACACAACATCCAAACGGCATCTTTACGCGTTCAGCCTCATTGAAAATGCCGGGATGTAATTTGAATGTTCTCATTTATGTTTTGTTCCTTCTTCCTACAGGTGCTCAGGAAATATGCTTGCCTCTGGTGCATGAACAGACCAGTGAGCAAAAGACCCAAGCTCTACATTGTCAACCTACAAGTAACCTTTCTTTTATGCTAGTTAAATTCCTGAAATGTATGAGATAGACAACTGCTACGCTACTGCTTCTCAATAGCTGATTTCTTTCATGTGTTTCAGTGGACACCAAAAGATGAACATGCAACTCTAAAAATAAATGGAAAGTGTGATGATGTAATGAGACTGCTGATGGAGGAATTGAAGATGGATATTCCTGTGTACAAGAAGTAAGAACCACATAAAATGACTGAACTGGTACTGTACACACTCAAAATGATACAATGCCATATTTGTTTCCTATCTCATCAGGGCAGAGGACCCAATATTAAGCCTGGCCACTCTGTTGAAGCCAGAAGAACTGGACAGTCACACTCGCAAAGTCATAGTTATGTCTGCTGGACAAGATGTCTGTTTACCTGAAATGCAGGTACCAGTAGGAAGCACAGCTGTGCAGGGTGGTTGGTTCGGACGAGGATATTCCAAAGGAAGGAAAAAGAAAAAAGCAACATAACAGGTTCATTTTCATGTCAACTACAGTACAAGCAGGTCACACTGGATATAACAACCTTATAATTGAAGGTTTTTGTCTGTTTAATGCGAAAGTGACATTTAGATGTAGATGTACTTTTTGGCTGAGTTTGCATGAAATTATCATTGAAAATTCCCCTCCCACACCTGAGTGATGAGGGCACTGTACTCTCCCCACCCCCCCAAAACAAACAATGAAGTTGTACCAGTGAATGATAGTGAGGGCAAAGATCTAGGATCACCACCTAACTATTATTATTATTATTATTATTATTATTATTATTATTATATTTTTTTGTAATGAATGAAGAAAATTTAAGCAGGGAATCATAATTATAATCATACATGCTATAACATACAGTATGTTACACTTTATTCAACACAGTTTATTTTTATTTTGTATCAATGATTTGAGTTTAGTGTCCAAGGCGTCTTTTTTATATATTCTTTTATAATTATACATGTCTTAATTATATTGATTGCCTGTGTGTGAACAGGTTGTAACCTCACCTAAAGAATTTCCCATTTGCTGACTTTCTCGGTCATCTGTAACAGCCTCTATACTCCTTTTTATATGTAAAGGACACTGGTAGGTAGCGTTTATGTGCATTCACTAGTCTATTGCTGCAATTTGCTGGGATGATTTTGCAGTGCACTCTAACTCAGTAGTGGAAAGGTGCGGGCGTATGTGTGTGCCAGGTTGGGGAAGAGTTTCCAGTGTGGTGTCTCTGCTTTAGCATATTATGCAGCAAAGGCTCACTCATCAGTGTGAGCCCGTGAGCGAGAACTCGCTTTAGGAAGGGAGGGACTCAAAACTACGCTAGGAACTTTTTATTTTATTTCTTTTAATGGTTTACATTGCATAATGCAACTTATTTTACTTTTATTTGTCACTGTAGCTTTATTTGTTTACTTGTTTTAAAATATATTTACAGTATACCACCACAACTAAAAGTTGTACATCTTTCCTCTCAGGTTTTTGTTTTTGTTTACATGTGGACTTTTATTAACATGTTGGTTGCTAAGGATCTGCAATGTCTTTCAACCAATGTGTAATAGAAATATAATGGCATTATTTGTTGGTTATTAATATTTATTGTTTTGATATTAAAGTAGATTATACCCAGCCAGGACAAAATGAGGATGAGGCCATCATCCTCTGTGATCGTAATGGACACAATGTAATACATCTCAGGAAGATCACTTGTAACCACTTCAAACACTATGACCTATCACTACAATACAATATAAACTGATGTATTTAGTGGGGTCACTCCAGATGTTGACATCACTTTCACAGGGTGCAAGGACTGTATTTATTGCACTACAGTCATCCCTTCTTCTGTATTAAAAAATAAATAAATACAATTCAGTGTTTTGTAAAATTCAGTGTCAAGATGTGTTTTATTTTTATTTTTTATTATTGTATTTATTTATTTTTCTAAATCTCCCCCAATAACAAATGCACACCTTCTTGTTAACTCGTCATGTAACATGATTATCATGATTATGGCATCGTCATGGTCTGACGTATGTTCGAGGCGTATGCAAGCGTCATTCTTTGCCCTGTACAGTACGCTGGGGAACGGGGCGCCCTTTCACCAATTACACCAAGTAAAGTTCGAGTTTACAATCTAAAGAGCCTTCACCGCTTTTATTAACTAAACAATTACTACAGTTTATTTTAACGAATCGATCAACATGATAAAAAACGGCCACCATGCAAGCAAAGAGCCAAAGGAGGAAGCCGGTTCTACCCTGGGCGAGTCGCACTGTAGTCCCGAGAAAAGGAAGCGCATCGTCCGGGTGTGGTGTGATGGTTGGTAAGTCGTTAAAAAATAGTGTTTACGCTTAAACATTTTGTTTGATTATATAGACATGTACACAGGTTTGCTCTTGTATAAACTCATTCTCATTCGTTAGATGCAATGCTAACGCTAACTAGCTAGCGTTAGCTACACACACTATAATACTGTAACAGTACCTGCTATATCACCTATAAGCTGCCGTAAAGTACAGTAGCCTACGTTATTACTGTAGGTCAGAAATACAGATAATCTGTATTACTCTAATTTGTTTTGCGTAGCATGTCTATTTAAGTATATATTTATTATATAGATGATGATGTTACATTTTGAAGTTTGTAGTAGTAGACAGTCACCCGTCCAACCTACTGTACAGTACTGTACTGAATTCTACACTGTTGCATAGTAAATCCATATTTCTGCAACCATGTTTTCAGCCAGTACTCAAATGTAGCCTATGTACACTGTACTATAGCAAAACATCAGCTTGCAAGTGTTAACATGATAAGACCAAGGTCTTTTGTTATCATGCTGATATGTCATGAAAGTAGCATAGGCTCCAAGGTTATGACCTATTAGTTCAGGGTCAAGCTGTTCAATTGTTGGCAAGATACATATAACAAAATGTATGTTGAAGGTGGCACATCCTTCCATTCACCTACATACATGTATATATGTATATATACAACCCTTATAAGATCTAATATAACCTACAACTGTCCTATTGATATGATATTGATATGGCAACCTACACCCATGCTACTACCAAGTTAAATATGTGAGATAGGTTATCAGACATGGCAAACATATTGTTTGCTTAAAGTCTGTCTGATAGAGTGATGTTTTGTAGAGGTGCTCTCTAGTTTACCTCCCTTGTTGATTTTCAACTGGAGTAGAGGTAAATGGTCTGTTTTCGCTTTTTGTTGTCTCACACCAAAATTCAGTGTTAGTAACAATATAACACTGAACAGATTTTATAAATGGTGTTTTTGATTGAGCCATGTTGGGCATGATTAACTGTACAGTAACTTGGCCAAGTTGGTTATTAATAACTAAGATAATAAACATGTTGTTCAGCTAGATATAGAAACACATTTGCACTTCATATACTGAATGTACATGTTTAGAATGGTAGCATCTACTACTGCTAGAAAATTGAAATCACAGTGGTAAACTGGATATAATGGAACATGTTTTTTTCAAAGTGGGTGGTTGGCTAAAACCCAAACACATTCTCTGAAGTCTTCCCGCCCTCCCAATGAGCCAGCTTGCTAACATACTTGGAAGTTGTGGAATAGCACTTAAGATTAGCCTAATATTTTGTGATGCATAGCAACTTTTAGTTCAAGAATGTTTTCCAACTAGGGATAGAGTTCTACACTTGAGGGAGACTGAGTGGATGAAGGATTATTTCTAGTAATACAGACTTAACGCTTCTGGTAAGGTTATTAGAGAGGAGCCTATTGGACACTTGGGTAGTAGCTTCATGGGCAAACAACTTGCTGTCGAGTAATACAAATGTACAAGGTTTGGAGTGTAGGAGGTTTGTAAATTAAAGTTTTCTGCATACAAAATTGCAGTGATTTTCACCTTTCAAAGTTGAAAGATGCCATGAAAAGCAACGGTGTAAAATGGGTTTAAAAGATTTAGGATTGTGCAATCCTTCATAATGATAGTTTGCGGTTGTTTTTTGTTCAACTTAATCTACACAATTTCTCACAATGCCAGAATCCAAAGCGTTATTTTTCCTCAGAGTCTGACTGAAGCTCAATGATGTGTGGTTGTTTTTCTCAGATATTCACAAGTTTAACGCCAATATTGTTTTGGACAAAATGCTTTGTCCATTAGTGTAGGTTAGATGCTGTTTTGTGGTTGTTTGGTAAATTCAATTTAACTATGTACATTGAGATGTAAGCCTGTTTAAAGCATGTTTTCAAAATTCAGCAAATGTCTATATGGTCTGCTAGCTGTCAGTTCTGTGTGGATGCTGAAAATATAATCCAGGGTTTCTACACAGCCCTCTCTGTATATGGGAATACAGACAAAGTGGTGCAGCCTTAGTCTGGCAGCAGAGTCAGGCTGTACTTGCATAAAGTCTGGGTGCACAGCTCTGGCTAACTGCATCAATGACCCTGCTTTTGGAGACTTAACAACACAAATATGGCATTTTTCAGGTCTTGTTAATCTGTTAAATAATTATGCAATGGATACTGCTAATGCCTCTAGCGTAGGCATTAAACATGAGTTGCTTATGTGCCAGAGTGCTAATGATTGGCAAAGGCTGAGACTATCCCAGCCTTGGCCAGCCTTGCTTGTCCAATAAGGGGAGTGGAGCTTCTGAGGGAGAACCCTACTGTACTGAGGGGAGAGTTCAAATGGCAAAAATCTTTCTTCAGCATCCCTGACTCCACATTTTTAAGGAGTTAAAATATAACCAAAGTGTTGGCTTTCCGATGCCTTTGTTTGCCTTTGGTGAAGAAGTGGTCCTCTCTGCTGTCTCCCCCCAGCTATGACATGGTGCACTATGGCCACTCCAACCAGCTGAGGCAGGCTAAGGCAATGGGAGATTACCTCATAGTAGGCGTGCATACAGATGGTAAGAATCCTGCCGTCCATGTTTGTCTGAATCCCCCGTATCACTGTATGAATACACAAATTCACTGTAAGGACTGCCCCCCCCCCCCCTCCATCCCCCCCTTCCAATCCCCACCCCCAGCTGAGATCGCCAAGCACAAGGGCCCACCTGTCTTCACCCAGGCAGAGCGCTACAAGATGGTGAGGGCCATCAAGTGGGTGGATGACATCGTGGAGGGAGCGCCCTACGTCACCACGCTGGAGACCCTGGACCAGTATAGCTGTGACTTCTGCGTACATGGAGGTGACCAGCCATAGGGCTCACAGTGTCTCACTAGGAAGGCGGAACGAAAACAATCAGCATAAGCAGTGTAATAAAAAGGAGGGGAGGCTGTTGGCAATGACATGCCTGTGAAGCGTGCGCCGTGTTGCGTACAGTGTCCTGACACTAAGCAGCGCTGCCGTCTGCTTCCTAGATGACATCACGCTAACGGTCGATGGCAAGGACACGTACGCCGAGGTGAAGCGCGAGGGCCGGTACCGGGAGTGTAGACGCACGCAGGGGGTGTCCACCACCGACCTGGTGGGTCGCATGCTGCTTATGACTAAAGCCCATCACAGCAACATGGTAAGCCTGTGTGCGTGTGTGTGTGTGTGTGTGTGTGTGTGTGTGCGCGTGCGAGCGAACACACTCCTTCACCCTCATTTATCAATCTGACGTAGAAAACAGATCCGAACTGAGAAATCATCTTACGACAGCATTCATGTGTGATTTATGAAAGCGCTCGTATCTCGCCAAATAAGCACAAGAATGATCGGACATTGATAAATGTCCGATCATTCATTTAAGTCCCAATACCCCAAATATGCTGGATGTAGAGGGGTTGCACCTAGAGTTTACGACAGAGGTTCGTAATACGTCCAAGAAGATGAACTTCTCCCTCCAGCTCAAACAAAGTGGTGGAGGATACCAACCTCCTGAAAAGTGTATGGGATAAATACATTGTTCTCCGGGTCAAACTGACCCAAATCACTACCTCTTTGTGGCAGATAGAAGGCGCTAAACCTTATTCTACTGCTTACACAGACATATGATGTACTCTGCTGGCACAACAAGGGGTGAGTTTGAAACCCGAGGACAACAGGAGGGTTAAAATGCACACAAAAAACGAACAAATACAAAAAGAAATAATTAATAAAGAAATAAATACACACAGCAATGACAATAATGAGAACCCCAAAATCATACACAATCAGATGGCGCCATCTGGTGGCATACTATGATATATTTAAGGAAAACATGAGGATTAACGTTGTACATTAATTTTCTGTTTCCCATATGCTATAGCTTACGTGCCAAACATAACTATTAACACATTTCAGAAGTGATGAATGAGGTCCTGACCACCCTGCTTCATTCATTGGGGCTGTGCTGAGCACATACAGCTCTATTCGGTGCACAGTAGCCTGCAGTTCCTCCCGCTGTTCTAAGACTGGTTTTAAATGTTTTATATAATATAAGAATAATATTTTGCCATCTTGAGCACGTTTCATAAATGAGGGCCCTTGTGTTTTGTCTCCTTTTTTCTACCTCTGCAATTTCTGCAGGATAACCCAGACTACCAGCAACACACAGACAACTTTGGCAAGGTGAACATCACAGGATTAACCAGCAACAATAATTAAGTATTTGCTGCCACTGGGGGGCACTGTATCTTCTGTAGTTGAAGCCAAAGCTGAAACTTTCCGGATTTTGTTGCAGGGTCCTAAAGGCCACAGTCCATGGACAGGAGTGTCCCAGTTCCTCCAAACCTCCCAGAAGATCATTCAGTTTGCATCAGGAAAAGAACCGCAGCCTACAGACACCATCATCTATGTAGCTGGAGCATTCGACCTCTTCCGTATCTTAACCACAATTATAGACAGATCAATTTGTAACCCATTGGAGAGTACCATCCAAAACGTTTTAGAAGCACTGAATTACAATTACAAGTTTTACAAGTTACTGAGTGTGTCAGATTGCATTATTGTAGCCTTGATGACAAACTCCTGTCAGACATCGGACATGTTGATTTCCTGGAGAATGTTTACAAGCAAGCAGACAAGCCCTATGTCATTGTTGGCCTGCACTTTGACCAGGTACACACACACACACACACACACACACACACACACATACATTATAAATAGACACAGCACTCCTATTGAATATCAGGAGGCAAGCTGTATTATGATAATCACTGCCATGTAGCCTATAATGTCCAGTAGTCTATGGGTCTTTACATTATTGAGTCGCCTGTGATCTGCTTCTACTGAATGCGTTGGCAATTTTACTCTAAACGGTTAATATTTGGAGAATCTCTGAAACTGATTCCCTTTACCTCATTGGAGCAATATTTTTAATGTGGGCAGGCCAAGGAAAATGGAACATCTGGCTATCAGTGTAGATGGAAATGATTTTGAAAACGTATTTTTACTTTTAAAACGTAGCCTTTTAACATTGACAATGTGAAGTGAACTTGATATACATTTTTATGCATACACAGACCTCCTCCCACTTAAAATGTCAAGCCTAAGTTGTTACCACTCGGTGTTCCGGAACCTCTTCATTTACAAATTAAGCAATGGTGTCAATACCTGTCCTGCATACAATGTCAATGTCTGAAATGAGCTCCTCTTCACTCCTGACGTCTGCAGGAAGTGAATCGCTACAAAGGGAAAAACTACCCTATCATGAACGTCCATGAGAGAACTCTTAGTGTCCTGGCTTGTAGGGTGAGTGACACACAAACCAAAGTACGCACTACAGCCTAATATCTGTCAGATTGGGAGGGTATCCTGCTGGGCCCAGCTGCGGACACAACTTGGCTGTCTCCCATCCATTCAGTGTTGTCCAGAGCAGCTGCCGCACTAGCACAATGGCACTGTGTGTGAGAGATGTTGAACCAACCTTTATGTTACCCCAAATAGCATTGCTAAACTGCTATAGCAACATTTGCTCCCTGTGCTTGAAATGAAAATGCCGGAGGCAGGTTTATCTGTCTAATGCAGCGATTTTCAACCTTTTTTGAGCCGCGGCACATTGTTTACACTTACAAAATTCTGGGGCACACCACCAACCAAAATGACACTCTAACAGTACAAAAAAACATATAGTTAACCCTCGTAATGTACTCAGAAATATAGTACTTGGCCACA
>JAODUG010033264.1:7515-18481 GCA_027564795.1 Aphredoderus sayanus
GGAACCAACATGTTCAACAGGAGAACAGTGTGGAACCAACATGTTCTTCAGGAGAACAGTGTGGAACCAACATGTTCAACAGAAGAATAGTGTGGAACCAACATGTTCTGGAGGAGAACAGTGTGGAACCAACATGTTCTACCACCACAGTTAAACCATGAGTTTTAGTTGGAGAATGTTGTAAAACCAAAACAATTAATAACAGTTGAGTTATTGTCTGCCTCTCCAGACAATAGAACCGGCAGCAGTCTACATTAAAGAATGGAGATAGAGAAAGGGATACAGGGATAGTGCTCTATGCCAGACTGAAGCAATCGTGAAAGGTGTTCCCAATTGTCTCAACCAGTCAACCAGTCATAGTTTTGCTTATTCCCTGCTCAATTTTCCAAAGTTACTTGTCGAAGCTTTAAAGAGGCACCAGTGTAAAAAAGCATCTGATTTGAGCCAATGTGGGATTTAAACACACACACACACCAGAAGGCTAGCGTCATGGCATAGAGTGCTAACCACGCTAACAAGCAGCCCTGGGAACAGCCCAGGAAAGAAAATCAACAATTTGATTTACAAAATGCTGCGCTTGGGAAAGATAGCTATTGTGGGCGTGCGAGGTGTGTATGAATGGGGAGAGCGAGGCTGGGGCCGGGGGTTAAGGATGTCTTGGAGGGGCGTCGATATCCTGGCTCCAATTACAGCGTTATAAACGGCCCTGTGTCTCCAGCAATAAGACGCTCCATCAATCTGTCCTGACAGGCACTGCTTGCCCCGTCGCCAAGGCGACAAGACGCTATATGGAGCCTCTCACTATACTGGAAATTGATAATCTCATTGAGTCATAACAGGGTTATCGGTCTGCTCAGAAAGGGTCATACAGGACACTGACTCAGACGTGCATATGTGTTTTATGTAATGCATGTTACATTGTATTTGGAGCCCTGGTGTATAAGATATATTATGTGATGGTATACATTGTATGTACCGGTACGTCTGTTTAAGTCACTGTTCCCCCTTTGGCCAATATGTCCAAAATATTGTACCTTTACTGTTTAATACAGGCTTTTATACAGAATACATGTTATATTCATTGGGAGAATTACACAGGGAACTTTATTATTGTGACTATATACTTGGTTGAAAAATGCAATGCGCGCACACACACACACACACACACACACACTAAAATGTGTAAAGCTAAAGCTGTGTGGTGATATATTTCTTTCTAGTGTGTGCAGGTGTGTGTGTGTCTGTCTGTGGATTCCTGTGTGTGTAGGTTTGTGTGCGTGTGTGTGCGTGCATGTGTGTGTGTCTTTCTGTGAATTCCTGTGTCTGTGTGTGTGCGTGTGTGTGCATGTGTGTGTGTGTTCTCCAGACATAAATGTCCGAGTTATGAGTTCTGATCTCCTGGAATGCTGCGGGAGGTTTTTAACATCAGGTGCTGCCAAGACTCATATATCCCATCATGCACCTGGGTATCAGCCCGAATCCTATTCACGCAAACACACACACACATACTCTCCATTTCTGTGGTAGACATGGGCAGATCATCTCTATCACTGTTCACCTCTCTCTCTCTCTCTCTTTCTCTCTCTCTCTCTCTCTCTCTCTGTGTCAGGTTATAGCATAGTGTGGTATGAACTGCTGAGCCTTGTAGAATTCTGGTAATACTCAATTGTCTTCAGGGTATTCAGATATTTTTACAAATGGGAATTGGTCAAAAGAAAGTCTGTAGTTTCAGGCACATGCACGCACAAACAAACAAACAAACAAACAAACAGACAGTCTGTCAAAACAATCAGGGAAAAACAGATTCAGAACGAATATGCTAATTAGCTTGTTACCTCCCAAACATAAATCAGCTGGCTTTACAATGAGGGCCAGAGAAAGAGAAAGATAGATAGATAGATAGAGAGAGAGAGAGAGAGAGAGAGAGAGAGAGAGAGAGAAGGCAGCAGGGGAAGAATAGAGGTGATCTGCCCACATTCAGTCCAGCCAGGGAAGAGAGTGAATATGTGCTAATGAAAGACAGAAAGCCACACGAACCCGTCCTCTCAGAACATCCTCTGCCTCTCCTGTTTCAGGGTTTTAGGAAGCGATACGGTACGGCAGAACATGGCAATCGCCCGCTACATGGACGAGAGGAAATGGGGAGACAGAGGAAGAGGGGAAGACAGGAAGTATTTCTTAGAATATCGCAGTGTGCTGCAGAAGAACTATCTATAGATTTGCCTGGGTTCAACTGACACACATGCAGACACGCGTGCGCACGCACACACACACACACACATATAGCTGGAATCTGTTACCCAGAATGGACCCAGGCACAGGTAACATGGAGAGAGACATTTTATCCTTTGGTTACCCATAAGGCCTCCAACACTACGATGTTGAAGGGAGGGTTATCCTATTGCTCTACACACACTTCAGTGTTAACAGTATTTCTGTTGCTGTAGGAACTTCTGATGTTTTCAAGAATTCACAAAAATTGCAGTGATAGTGTTTACCAATAAAAAAGTCCCAGGTTTTGTATTCCCAATATTTCCATATAGGCTGTAGGCCTAACAATGTTTTATTTCCATATAGTCTTTGGGCCTAAGCAGGTGATATTTCCATATAGCCTCTAGGCCTACAGTATGAAGGTGTCATTTCCATATAGGCTGTAAGCTCCCAAGCCTCATCATTTTTTTACATTATTTTTCTGTTGTGCATATTTAGACATAATAAAATCCCGTTTTTATTACCAGCTGTTGCTATTACAGTGTAACAATGGTAATTTCGTTAAGATATATTGCTGCTTCAATCCACACGCTGTCTGTTGTCCACAGACATTCAGAGGTTTCACTGAGGAATGGTAGTGAAGGAATTGTCCCTGGCAACATCGTTTTGCCCGTGAAAGTCTCCATGAGTCACATTATAACAATTCTACTGCTGACTGGGTACAGCATTGGTGTCCACAAAAATTGTTCAGCTTAATGTTCTGACATTCTCTGTTGTTTTGACTTCAAAGTCATAACATATAGGCCTACTGAGATTGGACAAGAAAACGCCACACTAAAGGGGCACCAGTGTAAAAAATAAAATCATTTGAGCCAAACCAATAATTCTATCATATCATCATTATCATTATCAAATCTAACACACTTTATCTGCAATGCGGCCCTCATGTATGTATTCGTACATAACATGTCATGCTTTTAGACAAAAGTATGCATAAAACCGGTGCTAACGCATTAGTACATGAGCCTCTTAGTAAGGTAGTTTCATTTAAAGTCTGACTTGCAATTGTTTGCACAATGTCATATAATTTAAAGAGCTATTTTATATTTTTTCCTGACCGTTCTACATGTAAACAGTTGGTCACTGTATCTAGTATGCAGAATGAAATATCTGCCATAGTTCTAGATTATAAAAGCATGTGATTCTGCAAGCCCTGGGTAATTTCACTAAGGCCCCAGCACCCACTGCTTCCACTGAGCAGCCAATCAGAGCAGCAGTTCTTAGTTAGTTTTCTGCCCACAGCCTGTTCTTACAGATGGCCAGAAAAGCATGCTCAGTTTAACGTGCAAAAATCCAGATCAGTTGTTTATTTTTAAAACTTCTACAGCCATCTACCTTTCTGTTCAGACTCTAGCTTCACAGGAACTGCATACAGACATACAGCAACATCTAAGACATTTCACAGATATGCATTTTACTGGTTGGAGAAGTGTATTTTGCAGATTATAATACTGTGACAAGACATCAAATAAGCATTATGATATTTGTAGGTAGATGGTAGTGTTGCTAAAATGAGTCTGCAACACACACAACCACACACACACACGCACACGCACACACACACACACACACACACACACACACACATACAGTACACAGAGCATGTGCCTGCAAAAGCATTATACAATTACACAACTGAGATGTGCATTCAGATAAAAATGGATTAAAATAGTTCCTCTCAAAAGGAATGCCATAGTACACAGAGAGAAAACACAAATTCTGCTCAGGTATTTTGTACCTATGCAATGCATGTGAAAGTCCCATGCCATAAACTATTATGACACTGGAAACTAGTCACAATGCCACATCACGATGCAAACAGCTGAATCTGAGCTGCTCAACAAGTTTGTAAAATGTGACATTCTGAAAACAATCAGAACGATCCCTTAGCTCCAGCGGAGAACTTCTCAGTATCCGGGAGCGTTTGGTTCACCTCTGTGAAGCGAACAACATAGTATCTGTGTAATCCCTCCCGCCTGGGGAACCTACAGATAGATTAATAAATATATTAATAAGCCTTTAATCTTTTCTCCTTGTTGCTCCACCAGCAACACCAACACATCCCCCCTCCAAGCAGGATTATTTGTGTTGTTTCCTCTTGGAGAAGAGGAGGTTTTGTTCTTTCTCTGGTTCTGAGCAGATTTTCAGTGTAAATCGTAATGATTTCCAGTAATGGCTTCTTGCCTTTGATCTGCAGGCTTCATTCCCATTAGGAGCTTCTGGTAATAAGACAAATCAAACCAGCGATTAGCGGCATGCTGTTAATCCATCTGACAGATGGACAGGGGGGTGATGTTGTATTTTTTGTTGTTGTTTGTTTGTCTCTGAAGAGGCTGGGTCTTTAATGACAATACACCCAACTCTCAATTTTTATATTATCTCTCTGCCTCTCCTTCCTCAAAATCCACCTCCATTCCCCGTTAGGTTAGCCAGTTACACGTCTCTTCCACAGCCTCTGAGCAAAGGCTACATGTTTGTAACAGTGTGGTGAAACCACGCAGGTTGGAGGGTGTAAAATAGGGGATGTAAAATCAGCAGGAGTCAAACCTCTATAATTTCCTCCCAAAATAAACTCTCCTCTACTGCTCCTGATAGACTGTAACCACAGAGGAGATGAGTTTTTTTTTGTTTCCCAACCGGCAATGACGTCAACACCACACTTAGGAGCAAAAAATGAAGTGGACAAGCGGACCTTGCTAGTAACCATGGTGACTCGACAAGATCGAATTCCACACTCTGTCCCGTGCTGACCAGTACAACCACACCAGCTCCCAGGATTCAGAGCTGTGAAGCTTTATTGGCTTCGACAGACAGAGCAGGCGGGCTTATGGGTAATGTAAACACTAGCGACTGCAGTAACAATAACTGCTGATGTGCAGTCGAGGAAGACTTCTGCTTATCTCCACCTTCATTCTTTCCATTTTAAAGAGGAAGAAAGACACGGGCATCAGCGGCAGATGTTGCCGTGGTGACAGCAAGACTTCTACTGTTGTTCGTCTTAACTCTCCGCGGCAGGACGCCAGCGTTTAGCAATCTGGAGCCCTGCTTGGCTCCCAGCATGCACTCTGCTCCTGCCGAGGAACAATTCACAAAGAGTCTTGTAGTTTAGTGGTTTTTCTGCCAACGCTGCAGTCAGGATGCCTTTCCATACTCCTCTAAAGAGACAGGGAAGTCTGGAAGTTTCCAGGGAATTAAAACAGTCCACAGGAACAAACACTAACAACGAATACACAAACACACATATAAACACATATAAACACATACTGTAAACACAAATTCTGGGCTTATGTCAAATTTACTCAAATTTAATACTATCTCACATGTTTATTGTAAGTCACATAGTTGTACAGGTACACACAGTATTTGAGTGTGCAAAGATTGGGAATCATAAGCAAGATTTTTTCAAAGATCAGAGTGTGCCTTTTCAGAATAATGAAATGTTATGCACTGCCACACAGCTCGACTGATTTCTGTAATTGTTACAGTAGCTCAAGCTGGGGTATAACAAAGAGATTAGGCTTCAAAAGAGCAAGGTCAGTGTCAGTTTGTAGTTGTTTACTACTAAAAAACAAAGGCATAGTAAATATTTTGCTCAGCTAGCACACACTAAACGATTAAGTCTGCCGCAATTTGGTTTCAACGTATGAACTTTGTCATCAATAGTGAAATAGTTTCTTCAAAATACAAATACAATTTCTTATTTATCTTATTTAGAGCAAAACAGTTGCAGTTAGTAAACAACACTTTTTAAAACTCAAGGACCCTGTGGTACCTCATTCCCTCATTTGAAAATGAATGATCTTCTGGAGGAGAGTAACGCGTTGATGCATTCAGTTTGACCGCGGAATAAAACAAGCACAGAAACACATGCACACATCCGCACACACACACATATAGGAACACACATCCAGTAATGCGCATTGTAGCAAATGTAGTTGCTAACACACACAATAACTCACTTCAACACAGTGCAATACAAACACAAATACAATAACACACACACGGGAAAACCGCATTATCACAAAACACACCACACATTCACACAACGCCCACAACAGAAAGCACCCGCTAATACATAAACACACACACACACACACACACACACACACACACACACACACTCACTAACAAATAACAATACAGGAGTCCACACAGCAAAGCACACACAGAAACACCGCCATACAAGCATGATCTGCTGGCCTCATGCGACCACTTTAACAGATTTCCCAGTTTTCCACCAAGTGGCACATTTCATCTTTAAACGGGCCCAAGAGAAAAGGAAGTGACACGTACGTTTCCATGTCACGTTGATTGACAGAACAGAATGTGAAACTGTCATCTGTTTCTGACAGTTGCTGTCTGATCTGGTGAGATGCTTCTACAGCTGGCATGGGATGTGTATTATTATTGTTATAATAATAATTTTTATTATTTGTTGTTTATATTATGTTTGA
Source organism: Aphredoderus sayanus (assembly GCA_027564795.1). NCBI lineage: Eukaryota > Metazoa > Chordata > Actinopteri > Percopsiformes > Aphredoderidae > Aphredoderus > Aphredoderus sayanus. The sequence goes on from JAODUG010033264.1 coordinate 14,241, forward strand.
GTTGGGTATGTTATTTTTGCTTATTTCTATCGTGTTGTTTTATTACAATAATATTTCAGGCCTTGACTCATTGGTTTCTTCATTTATCTGGTGAATACGTTGCAGTTTTTCTTGATCGCATACACACTATTACTGGGCCTATTAACTAAACATCACAAACTGCATCACAAGACAGATCCATTTCCCAAAGCGCACAAAACAATAAACGCTATTCCCCTGTTTTCACATGATTCAGATTTGTTGAAATGTCTGTGAAAACCTGTCTACACCTATCCCTTAATGTATCATTGGCTGCACCATGTGGGCATTTAGAAAGCATTGGCATTCAATATCATTAACTCAAGTCATCACAGCTGGAACACAATTATCACACAATTCCCCAGGTGGAAACACTAACAGTCAAAATTGGTCACACACCAATCAGAACTTCAGGATAGAGAGATAAAAGGGACATGGGTCACTTGTTTTGATCAACAGTGGATCCGCAAAGGCATGAAGGAAGAGGAGGAGGACATAGGAGAGTTAGGTGGAAGAGGAAGAGAACAGTCGAGGTCAAGGGCAAGGAGACAAATAGTTTCAAATGAGATTCGGGAAACTCTTATTGACCATGTCCTTGTCCATGTGGAGTCGATGAGAGAAGCTGGGCAAGTGCAGCCAAATCTGAACCGCTTCACTGTAACCTCTACCATACGAACCTTGAGAAAGGAAAATATGTATACTTCACATACTGCTCTCTACTGTACATTTGGAGTGCTGTACTCTTATTGCTATTATTGCACATACATTTGCTCTATTCTTGTTTGCTCTGTACTGTGCAGTATGCTGTCTGAAATACACTTAATTACTGTACCATATCACACACACTTACTTAGTAGTTACTGCATGCTCCTATTTTGTAAACTGGATGGTTTTATAATAATCCTTCAGATCATTTCCTAATGGAGGCAGAAGACGTTTATGTTCAGAAAGGCAAGGAAGGGAAATTATCAATATGGCAATAGCCAACGAGCTCATTCACTTGTGTGAGATACAAAGGAGAGTTCAGGGAATATTCTAAGGAATTGATGCAGTCAGCATCTAACTACAGTTGACCACATTCTTCAATGGAACATCGAATGACAAGGATTACAGTACATGTGTAAATATGGTATTTCATACTGTATTACGCAATAAGTACAGTTATGTATTACGGCAGTATAGTGCAGATTATATGATGGCATATACACTTAATTGTGCATTATAATGTATGTCCTGTTTCATCTGTAGTATCATTTGTGAAATTGACGCCAGACACTCTCCTCATGAACTAGTCCTTGTTAATCTGTCCAGAAGGAGGAGAAGGGGGATGCATGAATTGGCCTTGTCCAGGGTGAAGGCAATGTGACCATGTGTGCTGCCATCAGTCACTTAGGGATTTTCTAAACCCCTGTGTCCTCCACCACCATGCCATCCTTGATTCTTACAACACCATGCTCCTGACTTCCCTCCCGGCTCTGTGAGATTGTGAAATACCAACTCGACCAGAGGGAGCCAGCACACCCAGAGAAGCCCTGATAAGTCGTCATTTGGGACAATAGCAGAGTCCACAGGACTGTTGTAATTGGTGGTAATCTCTATAAACAGGTTTCTGCATATGAATATACAGAATCTGTAGGCAGCAACATAAGATATAGGTACGTTTGTAGTCCGAGTAGTATTGATCAATCACGCCCATGCGTAGAGCAAATGAGGTGGTACACATATTCCGAAATGCAATCTCGGAAAACAAATGGATATGGATTGATGACCACTTGGATATTTGTTTCTTAAAATGTTTTTAACTCAAACTCCACTCTTTCGTCTCAAGTAAAAAAACAAATAGAGGAAGTGTTGGCCAGGATATCCAGCCAACACTTCCAAAATATTGGACCTTGCCCCGAGACTCTTAATCACCGCCAGACGATATTGAATTTGTGGTGGTTTGAACAAACCAAGCTCCAGCAATGTTTTTCTGCCTGCATATTCTCCTTCCTAAACCCCATAGAAGAGTATTTTTCGTCATGGTGGTGGAAGGTCTATGACCGAGACACCTACATCCATGTTTACCTCCTTCGGGCCATGGAGGAGGCTTGTTTTGATATTAAGGTTTGCCAGGGGTGGATAAGGTGCATGCAAGGGGTTTCCCCCAGCTGCCTGGCTAGGGCTAATATTGCTTGTGATGTTGATGAGATTCTGTGGCCTGACCCAGACCACAGACAGGATGCTGAGGCAAAATACATTTCTCTCTCCATGTACAAATAGTTTGTTTTCTCCTTTGGTTTAGATTGGTATTGTATTGTATTATACAGTACATTAAGGACTATATTACAAAAAATTACAATTACAGTACTACTTTTGTTACACCTTTATTTCACGTTCATAATGTTCTGGGGAAAACCAGTGCCATTACTCATTGCAGTAGTCGTATTTTATGGTATTTTTTTGAATTGATCTCACCAGTGTGTAATGGCTGCTTTGTAGTGTACATTTATTTAATGGCTTTGTCATGTAAGATTACTTGGTTTTATCATGGCAGTCTGATGCTTGTGAAGATGACTGTGCAGTTATGTATGCACTTGTGTTTAGAGTTTTGGGAAATGGTGCACAATTTCATAGCAATCAAGGAAAAACTGTTAAAGACCAGTGAATCACCCACTCAACAATGGTTTACACCTGTGTATTTTCTATAAAAAACATGTAGCAAAATAGAAGTGTCGAAGTGTCAAAGCGTTTCAGATAAAAATCAAAATGGGATCATCCTAGTTTCCTGTCCAACAAGAGATGTGCTCCTCCATCAGGACGTGCACATCTCCTCAGAGGTGAGCCAGCAACTCAATAGATGGATTGCAGTAGATACAGTACCAGTAGAGTTCTGGGCAATACACACAGTCAGATCCTAAATGAATAATGTGCTGTTATGATTTATGGAAGATGAATCCTTTGTGGCAGAAAGCATGTGCTGTAAATAAAATGTCGTAAAACACCTAGAACCTTCTCACCCTGAAGAGAGGAGAGTTCTCTATTCACACATCAGCTTATAGTCTGTTCTCGCATACACACACACACACACACACACGCACACACACACACACACACACAGTCTCACACACCAAAATCCACCCTCATATTCAGGTGAGAGCAGCCTTACTTCCCACCTTGTCATCTCTCAGCGCTCCACAACAACGCTCTCTCGGTACCCAGAATGCACCTCAGTTGAGGGTGTCAGAGGAGCGCGGGACATCTCTTCATGCAGCGCATGAATAAAACATGAATAAAACATCTTATCTTGACACGACGGTGCGTTAGAGGATGAGTTACTCTGCAAATCGGAGTGGGCGTCGCCACTGCGACAGGCCGGGAGGTTTTCGCACGTTTTGTTTAGGCTGATGGATAAAACCTTGTCATTTTAACCGCCTGACTGGCTCTAGGATGCAGGACCATCTCTAACAGAGGAGAGATGGGGCTTATTGTGAGGGCCAGGATGTCCCCAGGGGTCAGAGCAAACGTTGTGGGGTCACAAGGTCGGGAATTATCTTGGCCAATGTGTGTGTATTTGTGTGGGTGTTTTCCACTGTGCACTCCCTTGTAAAGCTGGGCCAATTCAATAAATGTAGAGACATTCAGCTTGTATGCACTCTCTATCTCTCTCTCTCTCTCTCTCTCTCTCTCTCTCTCTCTCTCTCGCTCTCTCTCGCTCTATATTGATGGAGAGTGTAAAGGTCCAGCTGTAATTAGCATCTGCATGCTAGCAGCTAACGCGCTAGTGAGGCTCACAGCTAATCCCTCTGGGAGAACACACATCTAACACGTGTGCACAAACAACACACAGCTAACACATAATTGCAGCACACACGCCAAATGCACTTACTGTACCTCACCACACGCACACACACACAGCTAAGTACATCATGCACACATATTTAGCACATGCTAATACATAGGTCGACACAAATAATACACACAGCTAAAACAAATGCAGACACACACATACAGTACACACATCTGACCGTTAACACATACCTACTGTAACTCACAGGCACTGTCTACAGACGAATATACACATGCTTCACATGAGACAGACAGCTACTGATACTGCAGACAGACAGACAGAGAGAGAGAGAGCGGGTGGGAGAAAGGAAGAGAGAGAGAGAGAGAGAGAGAGAGCGGGTGGGAGAGAGCGAGCGAGAGAGAGAGAGAGAGGGGGAGAGAGAGAGAGGGGGAGA
>JAODUG010033305.1:0-18469 GCA_027564795.1 Aphredoderus sayanus
GAGATAGAGAGAGAGAGAGAGAGAGAGAGAGAGAGAGAGAGAGAGAGAGAGAGCACATCAAAGACCTCCATCAACAACATCTCTTGGACCATCGCCAACTCTCTCTCTCTCTCTATTAGAAACAGTGGGGGTGTTACTTCGAGTCCTTTGACAGTGAAACACTTACAAGGACCGGACTCTCTCCTCACCTGTACAGCTCCTACCCCCCACTCACACATTCAGAGGGGGTTTGAAAAGGCAGAGTGAGGGCAGAGGTGAGGTAATTTGTGACCGGAAGGAAAGAGGGAGAGGTCATGGGGTTGAGAGAGTAAGGGGAGGAGAGGAGAGGAAGCAGACTGACAGAGGAGGAGAGAAGCTGTACGCAAACCACAGTATACAAGTTCTCGTTGCTGTGATTTGCTGGTTTATTACTGTATACTGTATGTGTCTCAAATACAAAACAAATACTATTTATGTAATATTATAGGTCTAATATCTCAAAACATAAGCATAGTATGTAATATGCATTTCATGATACAAAACAAGTGTATGTTTATACAGTAGCAGTAATAATACTGTAGTAGTTATTTTGATATTGGTATAAATAGGATGGGCCATTACTGTAGATGGGGGAGGAATATAAAATAAAGGGGGAGGGAGAGGATGGTGAGAGGGAGAGAGGTAAAGGGACGGAGAGTATGCTTGCTTACATAATGATCCAGAGCAGAGACTGATGAGCACCTTGCAGAGACAAGGTGACTTCAAGGTGACAGTCAGCAGAGAGAGAGAGAGAGACAGATAGAGAGAGATGGGGGCGAGAGAGAGAGAGAGATAGAGAGAGATGGGGGGAGAGAGAGAGAGAGATTGTCTGTCAGTCTTTCGCTTGCAGTCTTTCAGCTTCCAAACGAAGCCACAAACACCACCAAGCAGCCAATCAATGTTGGCAAACATGTCGGTCCATCAAGACTGGCAGCCAACCTTATTTGTAACACCCAGCTTCTACACCTGTGAGGTATAGGAGCATTGTTGGAGAAGAGTTGAAGAGTTGTTCACAGCGTATTGCAGTAGTAGTAGTATTGCAGCATTGCCAACACTGTGTCCAATTGTGTCCAAATATGGAGTTTTTATTATAAAACAATATAAAATACTGTGTGAAGAAACATAGTGTGTGTGTATGTATGATGTACTTAAAGGTGACTATGAATTACCGGCTGGCAAAATGGTCTAATTAGAGTAGCAATTATAGAGATACAGTACTCCCAGCTGAGATTGGGAGTCAACAGCCAAATGACCTCTCTACCAGCTTGTAATGGGATACAAACACACACACACACACACACACACACACACACACACAAATACCAAGGCCACTTTACTGTGAGTGATGACAGCGCAAGAGATTGAGTAAAATAGTACAATAAATACTGTATAATGATTTCCTTTATTCAGCAGAATTGGTGCAATTGTAAATATTTAGAAGAGAACAGTTGCATGTGTTTTGAGCACATGCGGACAAGCACACAGACACATGCACACACACGTGCACATGCACACGCGTACACATGCACATACCCACACACACACACACACACACACACACACACACACACACAGACATATTTCTAATTCCATCCAGGTGCTGCTTGGGAAGACAGGGGATTGTGGGAGTGGAGTTAATCACGTATTAGAAGAGGAGTGAAGAGGTGTGTGAAGTACTTGTATGTTTCTTTTATTAATCCCCATGAATATTAGCCTGGTGTAACCAGACCGAAAATTCACTGGCAACGCTCCCATTGGGAACTGTTAACAGTCGTTTCCTCCTACTGGGCGCAGACCTCTGTTATTTTTGAAACTATTGGTCAGCGTTGCTACAACACCTCATAGCTCAACCACCATTTCCAAACACGCTTGATGTCAACATGCTGGCGGACCAATCAGGGCTGGCAGACCCTTATCGGTCTGCCAGCAGGGTGGCTGTGATAACGCTAAGGCGAACAGCGTTTAGAATCTCACCGAAAATGTTTTAGCTGAGAGCAAGAGTCGGGCAGAGGCAGGCTACATGAATATATCAGTTCTGTTACAAACAAGGAACAACAGTGGAGACCAAAGAAAGGAGGAAAGACAGTTGTAAAGAAATGACGAGGTAAAAAATGTGCTTGATGTTTTTTTATAAAAGTTGCGGTAAGGCTAAACAAGTGTGTATAAGTGGCCATTAACAGCCACAGCCAAATCGCAATACTCTCACATTGTAACATAATATCAGCAGAAGTGATGAATGTATTTTTATATACTGTATTGATTGGTCTCGGTTCACAATGCCCTATTTGTTGCAGGCAATTATGTTTTCCCAAGTAGTAGTAGTAATAGTAGTAGAAGTAGTAGTAGTAGTAGTAGTAGTAGTAGTAATGTATTTCCAAATTCAAAATGTTTTCCATTCTGAAGCTACTAAATACTGTTACATTATTAATTTTCACAATTATGATCAACCAGCAATCTTTTATTTCGGTTCAGAGAAAAGAAATCCTTACTTTTCATAGAGTTCTATTCCTGTCCTCTCTGTAGTTCATCATTGAATGTAAGCAAACAAGTTTCAACACAGCCTATCACATTGTTTGAAAACCTACAGCAGCTGTCAAACTAGCAAACAGAACTCAAGACATGCCGTTGCAAAGTGCCAGCAAGTGTTTGGCCGACAGCCAGCTCTGCTGTTAAAGGCTGAAGGTGTAGTACTGGATGGAGCTGGCATTAGGCTGGCAGAGCCAACGGTTCGCTAGTTGTCTACCGGAACTGATAGCCTCTATGCAAACATGATAATATTGCAGGGGAGCCGGCTGAGTCATCAAGGGAATGCAGGTGTATTGGTGTGTGAGGGGAGCTAGCTGAGTGAGTGTCGAGGGACTGATATGGTGCGGGCGAGATGCTTGATAGAAAAGAAACGGGGGCCCACTGGTCTAAACTGTTGTCACGGTAGCAACATATCTTGATGGAGGTGCCGAGTAAGTCCAACAGCGGACCATCTCGTCTACTGCCTTGCTACATCCATCCTGTAGATTACCTAGCACCTGACACAACACCCACGCCACATTTACCAGCACGCACCAGCCTCATTGGGCCTCCACCCTTCTGTCAGAACCCCCTGCTCCATCCATCTCCCTCTAAACATGCTCTCTCACACCACCTAACATATTAGGCTACAGGGGACCAAAAGCACTAAAACATTCATCTTCAGTGCGCGTTCTGACGGCTTCCCTCATTCCGGAACTGTTTTAGCCAGTCATAGGTCTTAGAAACTGTTTGGATACAGCAGAAAGCCAGAGAGGAAAGTTGGTGAGTGTTTGGCCAGAAAGTTAAGACAAATGGGAAGGTACAAATACTAGAGGGAGGCATGGTGCAGGGCTAAGGGAATGGGTGTAAGGAGACAGGATTCACTGAACCCATTTGTGCCAGATTAATATGATGAATGGCACAGAAGAAGCCACTCTTACCAAGCTATTGTTTTCTCTGATTGTTCTTCCCTGCTCCCTTCCAGCACAAAGTGTTCACAAAGAGCTACACTTTGGTTAATCCACAGACAACTTCAAGCAAACACACACACACACGCATGCACGCACACACACACACACACGCATACACACAAACACGCCTATACTATAGTACTTTACACAATACAAATAAACACATTCACATGCATGCCCACCCATAAATACATACTGTAAACAGGCACATTATCTCTCACAGACACACACATCTAATAAAAGCCATTTCTCCTCCAGCATGTCATTTATAGGTTTCTCAGCTATAGACCTGCTTGCCACTCTCATAAAGATGAGATTCAGGCAAAGAGAGGGATGTGAACAAAACAAATCTGATTGAAAACTCAGCGAAATACATTTTAGTAATACATGTCTTGGTAAGAAATCTGTAAATATAAGGCCCAATATGCCCAGGAAATTATTTAAAAAAGAAAGTATGCTTATGATGAATGCTATCGTATTGCAAGGAAGGCTGGGATAATGCCTGCTGTTGCAGGACCGTGCCCCAAACTGACAAGGTAACTTAGAGATAATGGAGCATCACGCTGTGTCCTGAATTGTGTCTTGCAATGTTTACTGTGCTTTTTACTGTAATGCGTGTCCAGTGATTTATCCTATCTGTTGTGATGATGAACATTTGCAACTACAACCCCTTGCCAAGCCCCCTTGTTGAGTCTCACCAGCCACAGCAGGGAACTGTGCCTATCGGATTATTTTGGTTGTTGTTGGTACGTGGCCTGATCATGTCCTTGCCAGATTTCAGATTTCAGCCTGCCAGAGTTTTAGATTAAATGCTTTGCCATTTGATGTTAGTGTGTACAGTATGTGTGTTTGAGACCTGTGCTGTTACAGTCTAATGCAGGGGCGGGCACTATTTTTCCCTTGGGGGCCACATTGAAAATATCAGAGCGCATCGCTGGCCAGATTACTTTTTAATCCAACAGTTTAAAAAAACACAAAATAGTTAACTCTGTTAATACATGTATGCATATTTAATTTCCATGCAACAACATTTTCATAATCTAACTTAAAGTAATTTTAATTATTTTTTGCGCAGCAGTAAATAAACTATCTACAGAGCTCAAGTATTTATATTGTGTATTGATTTTAAAATGTTTTATGTTTCATGGGCTGGATAGAATATATCAACTGGCCTTATTTTGCCCAGGTCTGGTCAAATGTGTATCCTGTGTCTTGTCTTGCATAGTGTGTCTTGTGACGTCTGTGCTATAACGTGTCTCCTATGCAATTACAAATGAATGTACATAACCATATTTCTTTATTTATATATTACTTTAACACAAGTGTTACAGATTTTAAGTAAACTTAAGCAAAAAAAGATATGTTCACTTTATTTGTAGAATTTTGTTTATTTATTTATTTATTACTTTTACAGTCCAGCAGTGATTTGTTCTATCTCAAGTAGGGATACCTGCACAAGATACAGAGCTCCTCTCTGGGCCTGTTCTTACATTAGTCTGTTATGTCTCCCTGCTTTGATTTCATAGCTACAGGCTTGTTTGGCATCTCAGTTTGTCTCCCTATATCCCTGAATGACTGTATCGATCTTCCATCTGTCCATCACCCTGTTCTTGCGTGTTTGTGTGTGTGTATGTATGCGTTTGACTGCATTTGCACGTCTGTCTCCATTGCTCTGCCAGAGTGTCTGTGTGACATCTGCATTCCAAAGTAAGAGTCCAGTGGGTTTAGGTGGGTGGGGGAGCTGTCAGTTGGCTCCTGGCTCTGTCTCTCCTATGTTGACGCGTGTCTCTAACGGCAAGAAACACTCTGTCAGTCTCGTGTTTTTCTCTCATTCTCATTCTTTCTTTATATTTCTCTCACTCTCTGCTCCCCTCCCCATTGTTCCCTGACTGCTCTCTCCCCCTCCCTCCTGTTCCAGTGTCCATCATTCTGTCTGTTTGCAGTTATTGATTTCTGCTGTCAATAATATTCTCATGCTGAATACAAACAAGGCAATTTGCATGAGCACTAATCAATAGCAAAATCCAGCAATGGCTACAGTACTCCGCTTAGTTTATCTACTGTGGCTGCTCCACTGTGTGTGTGTGTGTGTGTGGCACATGTGCATGAGCTCAAGTGAATAAAGAGAGGTTTAAAGCAATGTCAATTATACTGTATGTTATTGTGCGTATGTGTGCTTTTGTGTGGGTGTGTATGTGTGCTTGGGCTCAGCTGGATAGAGGAAAACAATACAGGTAAGAGATTAAACCATGCAGTCTCTTTGAGACTATTAGCGCTCTTCAAACAGATAGCATTGTGTGTGTGTGTGTGTGTGTGTGCATCATGCTTTTTGGCGCTAGTTGGTGCAGTGAAGCTCTAAATTTAGCAGGCTCTTAGTCGGAGTCATCTATCATTCAACAAAAACCCTCCCATGAGGTTGGAAACTGTGTGCACGTGTGTATGTGTGCGTGTGCGTGTGTGTGTATGTGCATGAGAGAGTGTGTGTGTAATTGTGTGTGTGTGTGTGTGTGTGTGTGGTGGGGGGGGTGGATATATAGAGAGATACAGTAGAGAGAGAGGGTAAGATAAGATAATAGAGAGAGGTACAGATCATTTAACTATTTTATCAGTACCAATGCTTTTTGCTCTCTACAAAATGGAACAGTGATCTTCTAACCAGATCCAAAAACCTTTTACCTTACCTCTTAGAAGTAAAAATAAATAAATAAACAAAAGAGCACAGCTTTTGTGCTTTTAACATAAAAAGCTTCTATTCTGGTGTGTCAGTTGGAGAGCTCATAAATGGATGAAGTCAGTCAAACAGCCCACTCTATATGAATCACTCGCCATGTGTTTTTCTTTTGATTCGTGTGACTTGATTTTTGCAAAGAGAAGGAAGTCAAGAGAGAGCCCCACCATTTGCACCCCCTTCATTTCCATGATTGATACTGTATAAGTGGGTGTTATTAATTCCCAAGGTAATACTACTGTAGGTGCTGAAGCCACTATCTGAGAAAGAATGAGCATGTACACCACACTACTATATATACATACAACACATTTTTTAGTCTATCAAATGCATTTTCCATAAGTTTTCAGCCTCGTGAGTTATCTGCAGTCCCTAATCATTTTATAGTTTGCTAACATGCAGTTTTCTTTGGATTGAAATTCACCTGCAGTATGAGCGCAAATTGAAAACACCAGATGCTCATTGCTCTAGAGATGTTTGCTCATACAATAAGCCTACTTTGATGCAGTGTTGCACGTATGTGCGGGGTGTGGGGAGAAATTCTCTATACAGTCAGTGAGAGTGTGGCATAATAACATTTATTTTTAAACAAAATCTCTTTAGACATATTGTACAGTACTGTACATTAAACACAAATAATTTTATGTGCACATTAAATCCCTCAACCCTCCTATGGCATTGTTCAATCTTTTGCTTCCATTTTTGTTTGTTCCTGCGCTATGATTATCCACTTGAAGCCTTTGCTTTAAATAACATGTTTATAAAGTGCTAGTAGTCCCAGATAATCATGTTAGCTGTATGGCTGATTGAAACTCAAAAAATCCGCCAGTTAGCCATCAGAGCATGACAAATTATTTTCATGTTCAAAGAAAACGCCTACTCATTTCCAAAATATGATATGATCACTGTCCATATTTGCCATTTCCAAGCAACTTCACCTAGGTGTGACACTGCGGAGCTCTTCACAAGTTTAGGAGCAAGAAGTGCCACTGACAGCTTGTGTCTGACAAGCTGCAGACAGATGTTTCAGATGTACCAAATAGGACAGTTCTAAAATATTTCCAGAGAACACACATGGCAAGAATGTTGTAAGACCTATGTGTAGATTGAATTCTATATTCTGTTCGTGTGTTGGCTGTGGCAATAGTTTTCCCTAAAATATGGCTGAAAAAAGTAGCAGGGCTATACATTGAGATGGTTTCCCTGTCTATACAGTATATACTGTATATACATCTTTAAAATATCAACAATGTTATCTGTAAATGTAAAATCAAATAAAAGACTTATTGGTGCTGGTTTATTTGGATGGTTAACTAGTGTGTGAGCAACACCCTGTCAATTTTAACTTCTGCATCTGCCAAGAAGCTTCTTTGTATTGTCCAATTTTCACAGTCATAACAAACGCAGTTGCTCTTTCAGTGCACAAAATACCTTCCAGATCGACCCTCTTTGAGACATTTCTAAAGAGGCGCACAACTGCATTTAATGAATGGGTCTGCATAGGAGACCTGCAAGCACAAAAGAAAAGTTCCACTGAAGCTTTAACTGTACCTCAACCTAGTTTATCTTCACAATGCTCACTGGGCCACACCAGACACAATAGTGCTGAGAGGCATCTAACTAGCTAACGCCTGTCATTAGCAGATAGCATACTCATTGTCAGCAGGTAAAACTAACATCTAAGATGAGGCATTGTCCCCAATGTAGCCAGAATGTAGCAGCTGACAACGCCTGATTGGATTTTGCTGGAAATTAATTGGACTTGTGCAATAAATCAAAGCAGATGGGAGAAGTCTTTTGCAGAAAGGTTTTCTATCTGGAAGGTTCTCAGAAGTTCATTTTGTTTTAAATACCCCAGGAGATGGAGAAAGAGGTGATGATAGGGCACTTAATGAAAACTTCCTTCGCATGCTTAAGTTCTTCGAACAGTAGATCGTTATTATCTTGAAAAGACTATGAGAAAGAAACAGACATATTCACCATAACAGTTTGGGCTAGTGCTGTGGTGATATACTGGTATGAATCTTTTCATTCTGACAAAAATCTTAAAATATAACTAGTGTTCAATATATAACAACAACCATGTTAATCCTTTTGTAAGCATCTCAAATATATGCAAAATGCCAAAATAAGCTGCACCTGACATACAGCGTAATGTAATATAGTTCAAAGACGCTTGGGTGAAGGAAAAATGGAAAATAGAGCAGATAATATGAATTGGAGTGAAGAGAAACAAAGCAGCAAGCTGCCCTGACATCACAGGCAGAAAGTTTCCCAGAATTCCTCAAGGCAATGACTCATAAAGGGGCGTGTTAGGTCAGGATTTGAAGGTATGACCCCTCCTCATGTTCTATCAAGTCCAGTGGTGTGTCTGATCAAATTAGCTGTGGCTTCTGGCTTTTACTGACCAGGGCTCAGCTGTGTGTCTCTCTCAACCAATTAGATAGTCTGCTTGTTTGAGTGTGAGGTCTGACAGTTTGGTAATCTGACATGCCAGATGGATTGTGTTTCACAAGTCCATCTGGGAAGCTGTCCATAGGAACTATTTGATTAGGTCAGTTTCTGTAATAAACATCTTGTGACTTGATTGGATAAACCATTTGTTTGTCACCGTAACTTCAACCACTCTGACTCTGACCACTCATATGACGTATGAAATCAAACTATCGCTGAAACCAGTTGGGAGTAGAGCAAAAACATATTTTTCGTCTAAAAAAGCCAATGCTGTTTTTCTATTTTCAATGAAGATTTAGTCTTCAGTTGAGATGAAACTGACGATATAGCATCACCTACGTTTACCTTTGTAGGATCCGCCATTGGTATTTTCAAGTCGCTTTCTCTGTCGTTACACTTAACGACGACGCTGATTTGACAGTTCAGATGTTACTCGAACTACAATCGCGTTGATCCAGTCCTTTCCAGACTGATTCTCGCAGCAAAAATAAATTGAAGCTTGCGAGATCAGGATGGTCACGCGAGGCTAACATTTGGGGTGACCTGATTGACTTTAAGACAGACAGCAGCTGAAAACACACATAAGTGCATGCACACAAAAACACAGCCACTTACATTAATCCACAGTACAGATTAGAGTTGGGTACTGTTAAAATGCTTCCGGGGGCCTTAATGGTGCTTGAACCGATACTTGTATGTATCGAGTAATACTAGATATACTGTTCTAATACTGTTCATTATAGTAATTTGTTGATGATCCCTTAGCCGCCAGCACTCAAATTTTCCATCCTTTTTTCACTTTTACAAGGCAGTGTCCATTTAACAGGACAAATTGATAACAGTAAGCCATGTAACTTTCCTTTGTCAGTTTCAATAGTATGCAAATAGATTTGCTCTCTGTTTTATTTTAAAATATACTTACTTAAAGCGTGAATGTCTTGTGCTGTGTATCTTGTGAATGTAGAGTAAGCTGCAGTTCTGTGTTAAGTCTTCCTCACTAAAAATAATGTCTTTGCGTTGCATAACAGATATTTATGCTTAAAGCGTAAAAGTCTTGTGTTGTGCTATAATACGACAGACCGGGCGGTCGATCAGTGCATCTTAGTTTAGAATCTTTTGCTTTAGGCATTTTAAGCATGTTTAACGTACAGTAGTATAATGGTAGACTGTCTGCTGTCATCAGAGCAAGTTATAATATATGTTGACTAGCAATCACATGCAGTGAATGGTAATGATGCTTTTTTTGCTTGAATACTGAGCATGTGGGTGGTGTTTGGTAAAGGCAATAGTGTAACTATCACATGAGATATTCTAAATTATTTCACCTATAGCAGGGAGAATACAGATTTCAAACCATGCAGGAACATGTCCTGTGGAGTTGATATTTTGGCTTTCAGAGGCCTTGTGCTTGCCTCATGATTTGCCCCAATGGAGTATTCATCCAAATCACATACTGTAATCACTGTAATAGATGACCTTGACCTATACAGAAGCAGTGTGACTTTGAGCAAGATATCTAAAACCTACAGTACATGCTCCGGACAACAATAGATACTGTAGAATGACCCCAACCAGTGAAAATACACCGATCCCATTTGGGATTAATAACAAATATGTTTGTATAAAACTAGAGAATAAATGATGAGATCATTTCTAAAACATGTCATGCAAGTTCCCCCAATTCTGCCAGCAGGTGTCTCCTGGTATATCCCCTGTGCAGCACAATGCACAAAGCAACTCACCTGCTCCAGTTTCCAGTGGAACTCAGCAGGTCTGAATGTATCCTCCTGGGTAAAGTCTCTCCTCAAGAGGAACACCAGACGACAGTTATGGACATACAGAGAGTAGTGGTGTCGGTTCATCTCTGTCGGGGAGGGAGAAAGGAACAGTAACCACTGAGTACTGAGTACTGTACTACAGTTTCCAGTGAGCTTCACGAAGCCTCGTTGTCTGTGGCCTTCAATTATTTGTTTGGAAGGGAGATGGTAGTATTCCTTCATATTAGTTCAACACATATTTCACATACTGTACTGTAGCCATACACAATCTTCACCACAATTCCATAATGTAATAGTGTATATATCTCCACTGCAGGCAGAGCGGTGAATAGACGTGCCTCTGTACCACTTGCACACTAATGGGGCATGTGCTTCACATCACAACACAATCGTTTGCTGAAAAGTATTGCCTCTCAAAGGTAATGGTAATCATAATGTAAATCCTGCTCGTGGTAATATTTATGCTTACACCACGTATAAATACCCTATACTGAAGTTTTTAACGTTATTTTTATCATACAATCACACTACAGTAGGTTCTGTACACATTACAGCCTTACTAAACTACAGTAAATTGCTCTGTATGTATGTAGTAGTAGTATTTTAGTAGTATTGTAGTATGTTATTTAAGAATACTTTTCTTCCATTGACAGTCTAACTCAGTGCCAGATAAATAAATGACCCGCTTTGCTATTGCTATTTAAATCATTGGACCACTCACCAGTTTTGTCCGAATTACAGAGCAAGGTCTCTTTCTCAGCTCTGAGCCCAGGACTGGGTCCATGCTTCATCCAGGTTGCGATGGTGAACTGATCCGTCAAGTTCTGGGGCACCACCCTATCTGGGATTTTGGCTGCCTGGCGACCATCAAACTGAAATATCAAGTCACTGTCCCGTCCACTGTCTGTTAAAAGGGAAGCTGTCCAGTTGGTAGATGTGCTGGGTGCAGGAAGAAGGTCAGTGCTGCCAGAAGAGGCCCCTGGGGTAGCCGCCATGGGAAGAGAAAACAGACATGACAAAAGAAGTGTCAATAACAATCAAGGCAGATATACACTTTATACTGGCCTAACCTTGGCAATAATTACTAATGAGTAAGGCAGATGGCAAAGCTTAATATGCAATCAATGTGTGGAGATGGATAGAGGATATGGGTATTGATTCGTAGCAAATGAAATTGACTTTCAAGCAGGAATAAATGTGAGCCATCATTTGCTCAGACAAACTGTAGCTCATGGCTAACATCTACGCATCTACATCTATGGCGATAGCACATATTGACACTAAACCATGGCAAGGACCTGTTTTTGGCTCAGAAGTGCATTGTAGAACTACCATTGGATGGAATCACAGCCAATCAGTGCTTACTTTACAGCCCTGGACATCCTGACAAAACAATATAATTAGCTACCATACCTAAGACCTTAGTTACAACTCAAGCTATTTTTTAACCTTCTTTATTTCCATTCATTATTCCGTTAACTTTTTAAATGGCATACTCTATTTTAGACTCCATCAACCAACGTTGTTGTATTTTCCATGTCCTACAGTGTGCTTGATTTGCGCATTCAATATGTCTTCCCCCAATCAACAAAAGTAAATAGTGCATTTCAGATATTTCAAACACATTTATAAATCACCGTTATGTGAATACGGCTGGCAATAAACTGCAAAAAGTGATACTCGAGTCATGCTTTTTCAAGCAATACAATGGGCCATGTCAAATTGCTCCATGTCTCCCTTGTCCATGCCAGCAATTGAAACATGAAACTGTTTATTTCTGCTATTAACACAACATTAGCACATTAATGAATATTGCGGCTAGTTTTTAAAGCTGTGTTTTTCTGTACCAGTGTTGATGCTCCCAGTAATTAGCTTACTTCAGTAAATAAATAAACACTGACTTCCCCAGCTACACTAGCTGCATCACTGTTTAGCCCTATGTCTTTGTACATTATCTCAAATTGATTGTGCTTTAAAAACGCAATTACAATTTATTCTATTCGCTATCAGATAACGATTATGAGGGACTCTTTAGTGGTAAACCATGCATGGACAGAGAACTGGGGGAAGCAAAGAGGGGACTTCATATGCATTTAGATTAGCTGAATTGGAGGCTGTGAAGACTGTTAGTCAAGGAAGATGTCCCCAGCCCCCCTGCTGGCAGTGTTATGAATGCAGGGTGGGTGAGTAGAGAGGCTGTGCTTGGCTGTTCCGCCAGCGCTTTGGGCACTGATGTGGTCTCTCAGTGCCTCATCAGTCACCACAGAGAGCGGCTAGCTTCATCTTGGCTGGCTAATGCCCTGCTCTCGGTCACATCATTAGCATCCACTGTTTTGGTGGCTTCATTTAGTATAGAGATTTAGTTGGGGACACAAGCCAAGATAAGAAAGCAATGTAGACCAAGGGGGCTTTTAGATGTTGGTTTTAAAAGGCTAGTAAAAGATGCCCAAGGCACTGTCTGACCGTCGCGCCTAGCCTACACACTACAGATGATTTTCAGAGCAGTACTTCTAATTCATTGTGCTGTGCTGCTTGACTCAGCTTGACTCAGACTTGCTCTTTGATAAGCCAACCTCTATGTGCTTTTACTTAGACACCCTCATAAAGGCCACAGGTCCAACTATTTTTAGATTTACAGACAGAAATTCACACTCAAGGTTCTTGTCAGTTTGGTCACGAGAGCAGTAATGGTACTAAAAGAGGCTAGATAAATGGCATGTTTTGGGATGAAGAGGTCATCATTTATGGCTATCTGAAAACAATCTATACCACAGAGTTTTTGCAGGGACATCTCGGAGTAGGTCTCGCGGTCACATCCCTTCCCAATATGGCTTGTCTGCAGCTCGACTGTGGTTCTCATGGAAGACAGTGGTCCACCACACGTCTCCAGATGCATTTTGGGAAACAGCTGCTTGCTGCCTGTGCCTGGTTCATAGTCCACCCGTTTGTTCCAACCTGGGAAAGACAGAGATAGATGAATAATTGGAGGCATGTACAAAAAGACAAAGATTTGAATGCAAACTGCCATCGCCAAGGCATAATTTGCAATAACATTTATTTAGGCTGGCTTTCAACAAGCTACAGTGCCATCGAAAATGACTCGACCTTTCCAGTTTCCTATATAAGTGAACATTAATTAAATGGAATTTCTGGTGTCACAGGGACATAATGTAGCTGATTGCAAAGGCCTTCTTTAATTGGCTGTTGCCAAGTGTGGTACTGTATCACCATGAGCAGCAGTATTCATTATGCTGTCACTCTCAGCCCTTTCTAGGTGTGAATTGTTTTCTGCCAAGGTAAGCTATTACAGTGCGAATGTGGTGTGGTTTTTCACTATTTACTTAATTCTGCAGAGCCTCCGCTATGTGAGTTTTGATATTTTGATGTATGCAGCTCCTCGCGATAATGAGAGAATGGACAATGTAATTATGTTGCATCTGTGTTTCTTCGTCTGTGTGTTTTCCTGCCTGTGTGCATAATCCATGACAGAATACAATAACCTTGGGTTCAACCAACACATCCAACTATCCATAAATTACTTTTTATCATGTGCCAACTTTCCTGTTTTTTAGAACATTTTTACACAAACATTTTTAAAACCAATTCTAATTTGTCTTTTTCCTGATTGTGAACTTTACTGGCAGCTTCACAGAGTGTCCACATATGTTTCTCTCTCCTTTTAGTTATTTACTATATGTTTCATTGCTTAAAATGTTTCAGTCGTGTGTAAAACCACATTGTATCTGGCTGTCTGCGCTCAATAAGAAAAGGAACAGAGCTGCTTGCTAACTATCCTATGTTCATTGTACATAGTAGCTTGCACATTACTTCATGAACACACATTCTAAAGCAAACAAACAAACAAAACAAAAAAAACGATCACATCTGCGCCGAAGTTGATTTGTGTCCTCCGGCGCAGACAATGGTGTGGAAAATGACAATAGGAACACGTTGCATGCATGTATGCATACGCACAATACGCAAGACTATCTCCTCTCTCTCTGTCTCTCTCTCTCTCTCTCTTTCTCTCTCTCTCTCTCTCTCTCTGGGTCTCTCTTTAACACACACACACACACACACACACACAGAGCACACCTGCTAATCAGTCCATTATAAAACACCACATTGCTGTGCTTTGTCTCAAGTCCTCTTAGCCTCAACTAAAAGAGGTTTCCTCTCAGCATGGGGGTGGGGGAGAGGGGAGGGGGTGGATACTGCACACTCTGCATTCAGATAGGGAGAGGGCAACGCGGGCACTGTGGTAATAACACACCCCCTGTTGACAAGCAGGAGTCAAATGAGCTGTCGGGGATTTGGCTTTGAGCGTTGCTGAGCTGGCCCAGAGTCTGGGGTGGGAGGGGCAGGCCAAAGGCATTCTGCAGGCATGTGAGGCAGGAGGTAGAGGAGGGGGGTAATAGGCTCACAAGGTAGCTTGCATAAATGTGTGGATGTTGGGGTGAGGAGGTTTACATGTGTCAGGGCAGATGAGCATGAAAGAGAATGTTAAGGATGGTATAGCAGGCATGGACTATGACTCACACCTCCATTGTTTGTGTGGAAGGGGTTCACCTATGCGTTTACAGCAGGCTGGAGCAGCTTGCCTATTGGGAATACATTTGGGGAAATAAACACAATTGACCACTAGTGGCCTAAATGGTGAAGTTGTCCAATCGCTAAACAAAACAGAGGAAAGGGACAAAGAGGGGTTCAAAGAGTTCATGTGCGGCGATCGTCAAAGACAAATTCGAAACACAAAAACGGAAGCAGATGTTCTCTCCCCTATGGAGACAGGCCTCACACAAGGGTCACATAGGCTCCCGAACATACTGAGATGGGAGCAGCGTGGAAGCACTGCAAGAGTGTTGTGGGTAAACATATGAGCAGTAATAGGACAGATAACCCTGTCACCACACAAAGAAAAACATTTAATAAATCAAGTCCTTTGTTTTATATCCAACTGGACTGATAAGGACAATACAAATAGTTACATATTATTGAAAAAACATTTGAAAGTGCTTTTATCTCTAAGTAGAGGAATTCATTAAATGTAAGGTTGTGCTCAAGTCCAGATTTTGAGAGAAGCAAAGCAATGTAACAATGTCGTCACTATTTCTGACCCCAACTGCTGCCTTTGGTTTTTCATTTTGTATTATTGTTTTCCTACAATTTTACATCTAACCTAACCCACTAGGCATTTTATAGCTTTGCTTTTTCCTGAATACATTCTGCATTAATGTATAATGTCAATTTAATGTAATGTCCATCTAATATAATGTATATTTAATGGGAGGACAACCCACACTTGAATCACAGCCACATTTCCATAGCATAATAATATCTCACAATGACACACCGCTTTAATTTATCTAGAAAACAACTTTTGGGAAATGTTTGTAATGTAAATGTATGATATATAATCTGTACAATAATCAGTAGTCGACTGATATCTAATAGTTGCTATATGGACCTATCCAGATCTACTGAAAGCTCAGCCATCACGTGTCAATTCTCCTGGCTAATGTCCTGATGTATGAGACAATGGTTCCTCTAGCCTTGCAGGCCCACCACTGGGCAGCTTAGCTCCTCCATTTGTGTCCCTGCTAAATAATGTAGTCCTATTTATGAGGCGCGGCAGGAAGCTGCTGCTGCTATCACTTTCATTCACTGGCGCAGCGTGCATGAGCTCCCCCAATACATGCACACGCTGATTGTATATACTGTATAGGCACAAAAGGCCTCAACACACACAGCTGCCTTAACAGCAGTGCTTTGGTTACACTACGAAATAAAATGAGGTGTTTTCGTCTCTGTGAACATGAAAAGAAGAGGAATGAGAGAGGAAGGAAGATTAAAATAACATGTGGTGCTTGCACATCGGCTAAGATGTGCAAACGCCCAAACATGGCTGTGATCAACAGTCAATGAAGTGAGCAAATGTTATGCTTTTTTAAACCATGCCTTTGAGAAGAGCGATGTGCGTTTTACTGTATCTGTGAATTAAAAGGATACTCTTTGATTTGGGTTGGGAATAACCCATACAGTGTGTGTCATTCCTCTACAACTCTCATAGGTTAACGCTGTCCAAAAATGTGACAAACATCAAGAGTGTGCTGGGGGAGAAATTATGGAATATGGGGGCGCACACACACACACACACACAGCAAGTTAATATATCTTAGTGTGTCTGTATTTTAGTGTGTACTGTACTAACATAATACTGTAGCCATGGGAATTCTGTATCACACTAAATACATGTACCTAGACTACATGTATGTATCTCGTATGTAAGTATCTATAGTACAGGCCTTTTCAGGTTTGTCTATATGTGTGTGTGTGTGTGTATGTGTGACTTGATCTGAGTGGCCGACTGGATGCTTGACAGTAAGAGAAAACGCTGACACCATGGTCCATCATTGATGGGATTGTCATTATACCCAACCCTTTACCACTAGTCCTACCATCAGTGGGAGAGCCCATTTCCATTTTAAAGAGCACTCTACTCCTCTCTGCTCCCTTTCACTACTCTCCCCTCTTGTTCCAGCCACTTCCCCCGCTAGCTCTTCACTTTAAAGCGCTATCTCTGCAATGTCTCTAGCCACAGTGCCCAGAAAGTGTGCACTTTAATGGTTTCATACTGCCATGTGCACATCTTTAGGGAGGTGAACAGGAGATTGTTTTATTTTTTGTTCTTGAGAGGATGGAAAGCTAGAAGGATCTATGGAAATGTAGGTCTTCTAAAGGCTACAGCCAAGGCCACAGAGAGATGGAGCACAGGAGATGAAACGTCAAGCGAAGAGAAAGAACAGAATGTTTTAGCCCTCAATCTGATGATGGAAGCCATCCAGTCTGTTATGAATGATTCTATATAACTGTAAGGGTACATCCTGCTTGTCTGGTTATCTTGGATGTAACAGAGAATTGAAGTTAAAGTGAAGTTAAATAATATTTTATTTCTTCTTGAGTCAAATATTAAAGCGTTTTACTTTAAGGTTTAACAGATATGCTGCTCTAATTTGTTATTTTTATTATCTTCAGCAATACCCATGGTGAATCAAACTTTTTCAACTTCCATTGGCTCAAATTGTTTCTCAAAACCATATTTCAAAACTTCTCTAATATTCTCAAGACATTTTGTTTTAAACTGCTACAAAAACAATACTGAGTGGATCACGTTCCGAGACGAAATTTGTGGTTCTGAGGGTGCTATAAAGCACCTGAGCAGTGTAATAAAAATGAATAGACTACAGTATGGCTGCATAATAATAAAAAACATTAAGTGAGTAAGTTTGGTTTTAAGAGGTACACAGCATCTACAGTATGCAACACAGAGGGTTTAACTGAAGTTCAACATCACTCAAGTCAAATAAAACAAAAAACACAGCCCTGTCGAGGGGGTTTGTGACTGGGCTGTCAACTGTCCACCGCCTTCCTTCTTCACCTTCTGCCTCTTTACCTCCCCTCCTTCTGTTCTGCCTCTTGTCTCCCTCACCCCCTCTCCTCCCACGGTAATCGTCCTGGATCAGTGTCACCTTGACACAGGAGTGGCACTTCTGAGGAAACTACAATCTCAGGGAGAAATAGGGGCTCCAATCACTGCAATGAGGGTGAAACTCTGAAAATGTAATCACTTCCAGATAGCTGGTTTTGTGTGTGTGTGTGTGTGTGTGTGTGTGTGTGTGTGTGTGTATGTTCTTTATGTGGGT
Source organism: Aphredoderus sayanus (assembly GCA_027564795.1). Lineage (NCBI taxonomy): Eukaryota > Metazoa > Chordata > Actinopteri > Percopsiformes > Aphredoderidae > Aphredoderus > Aphredoderus sayanus. The sequence continues at coordinate 18,158 of JAODUG010033305.1, forward strand.
GAACACATATCTGCATCACTTAACCCTTGTAATGTACTCAGAAATCTCGTATTTAGCCACACGGCAGTGCCATCTGATTGCGTATGATTTGTGTGTTTTTCAACTGGCATTGCTGTGTGTATTTATTTATTTATTTATTATTTATTTATGTATTTATGTTGCTCTTTGTGCCTTTTAACCCTCTTGTTGTCCTCGGGTTTCAAACTCACACCTTGTTGTGCCAGCAGTGCACATCATATATGTGTGTGTAAACTGTAGAATTAGGTTTAGCGCCTTCTATCTGCCACAAAGAGCTAGTGATTTGGGTCATTC
>JAODUG010033355.1:0-18465 GCA_027564795.1 Aphredoderus sayanus
CAATATATATTTTTTAAACTTGACAATTACCCAAAAGGTTTTTTCTGTGAATAATGGAATTATGTAAAACTATTATTATTTCACTATTATTTACTATTATTAACGGTTTGTCTGTCCTGAACTTATCATACCTCATTATGACATTTATTGATTTTGCCACTTAGTGCAACATGAAAAGCCCCCCCCCCCCCCTATTGGTTTGAAGTATAGAAGTCTCCACCTGGCTAGCCTGTGTACCTTATCATGACTATCTGTCCTTGGGCTAAGTGGCCTGGCTCACTGTGAGCTGTCATCTACAGCAGAATAGCTAGGCTCCATGGCAGGCTCATACATTACACTGTGTCAGGATGGCCACAGTTACCTGGAAAGAGCAAGAATGAAATGTGTCAGTGTGATGGTGCTGGGCATTATGACAGTGAAGCATTTGTGTGTGTGTGTGTGTGTGTGAGTGAGAAACATTATCACTCCTGTACATGATGCAATACAAAACAGGAATGTTTTGGCATTATTTTCATAAAATGATCTTAACACTTTATTTTCCCCTCAAGGATCAATGATTGACAAATCATTTCCTATAATATATGATCTTGTCTTTTCATGTGTCAGTACCGTAATAATAGCCTACAATATATAGTATGCACATATGGATGTATAGGTATGTACAGTTTATCAATATATCCAGGTGTAGCTGTCTGTATGTGTTTGCAGCTTTGCATGGCAGTATTTTAGGCTGCATAGATAAACAATTTCAAACAATATCATCTCATCAATTCTCTGCTGCATTCTACACGAGTAGCCTCTCCAGTAAGGGGTTCCTTGATCACTATAATAAATTGAATTTTACTGCCCATATTCCCCACTCAGTACTGAGCAGGATAAGCCTAAGCCCTATCAGTAGTCATATCCACTGGCTGCATATTGTTTATAATAAGTCATTTGGAATATATCATTTCCTGGACCTTTACAAGACCAACTAAATACTAGTATGGACTGTATATTGTCATGGTCTGTCTTGTCATGTTTTTGGTCTGTTTCCCTGTTCAGTCTGCTGTTAGTCTTGTTCCATTCTGTGTTCTGCCTGTCTCCGCCCCTCTCGTTGATTGTTTATTGGTTTCACCTGGCCCTCGTTGTTCCCTGTCCTATCTTCTGTCTTCTTTTCCCCTATTTAAGCTCTTGTGTGTGTTTGTTGGTTCGTTGTTTCACTGTTTCTGGTTGCTGTGTCTATGCCTGTGAGTTTTGTGCCGTTCTTAAATCAATTCTGTAACCTGCCTTATTGTTGTGTGTTTGGGACCTTCCCGCCTGCACACCCTGACATATATGATCATACAAAGAGACAGCATTAGCAGAAACTAGCATCGTGCAAAGGATGACACCATAGAGCCATGTACTACAGTATAACATTTAGCCAGCATCTCAGATCAGGCCAATGGAGATGGACTGAAGTGCAATGATTAGCCGAGAGAGTTGCAAGTTCCGTAATCAAGCTGTACATTACTCAGGCGCAGCAGGCATACACCTAGATGTAATGTTGTTACATACAGCTGGTTATGACATGCACATCTTTGTAACAGAGTGAACTTGGGTCTGTTTCAGTGGCAAAGCAAAAAAGGTTCAGCGCTTCAATCCCCAGGTTAAATGAGACACGGCAGGTGTTTGTTCAGAGCCAGCATGCTGTGTAATGTGATTTTTATCTACTTAAGCTGCGATTGCAGTGAAATTCCATGAAGTTGTAATGGCTGTAGAAGAGATTTCAACACTGTTTAACTGTTTAAACTTTTAACCGTTTCACTTTGAATTCTTAAAGAAATATTTCATTATTGGGGTCAACAGATACAGCAGCTGCAATTTTCAAGGTATTGGAGGTGGAAATACTGTAGGTTTGCTACTGCTGCTGTCATTATTCTAACAAAATGTTGGTTGCTTATGACAACTGGTGTATAACAAAATATTGTATACTTATACAGTACCTGTAAGTCACTTTGGATAAAAGTGTCTGCTAAATGCAGTAAAGGTAAATGTAAATGTTTGGTTAATATTGTGAAAGAGCAGTATAAAGCCGCAGGATCATGCTATTGTAATTGTAAAACATTTGTGCATTTCTTTACAATTTCTTTTACAAATATAACAATTTGTCGGTATGAATGCAGGGCTATTGTCCTATTATTGTGCTATATCACCGTTACTCCACTTTCTACCTCTGTTGTTCAGAAATAATAATAATTGTACTGGCACACTGATTTTGATGACGGAATTTGACTGATCTTCATTTGTATAATGGAAATAATACATCTTTTGTCTTCAACCCCAAAGGTACAGTATACAACCTGACACACCAGATGGTGGTTGCGCGTACAGAATGTAGTTCTATGCACACAACCTTCTGGGGAGCCGTCCATTGAAACTGTTTTAAAGGGCAGGCGCTTTCAAAAAATACTTGGCAGGTGATTGGATGAATCATCTGTCTCTGTAGGAACCGCTATTGTTGTTTTCGAGTCTCTTTTACTGTGTTCACACCTAAACCACGCCCGTAGCTACCAGTATGATGCTGATTGGTCATACGTTAGATTTACCAGACACAATTGAAAGGATTGCTTGCATCTCCACACTGATTCTCACGGCAAAGTCAAACTGAAGCTTGCGAGATCTGGATGGCACATAGTTAAACAATAATACAATGATCTGGTGCTTGAAAAGTGAGGACTTTCTCTATTCACACCCACACACAATCATAGATGGATTTTTGACCCGCCCATGCTTATCCAGCCATTTGTCAAATCTCAGTCCCAATAGATGGACTGACCTCAGTCTTGGGCCAACTTTGTGACTTAATGTCCCTGTGCTATCGCCCAGCTAATAGCACAAGTCCATCGCGACAAAGCAAGCTAGCCAGCTTGCTTTGTCACACAAGTTACCCAGCTCTCCTGGAGCAAAACAAAAGTTCAATCTAAATGGAAATGGTTCAGTGACATTTAACAGTGAGGAAAACATGCTGAAACAAGACCCATAAAAATACATTCATTCTCATGCTTCTCAAGCTTCTCATCATATGTGGAAGGGATAATGAGGATTGTGCAATTTTACTGTTAATATAATTTCTTCCTATAATGGTTAAAGGCAACTTTTGTGTCCATTTGACTAACCTAACAAAGAAAATTAAATATCCACAAATAATAATGAGAGCAAAAACTCAAAAATACATTGGAAATGGTCAGATTGTGGCAGAGAGAGGAATTTGGTATAGTACACAGAATGACTGTGTGCTGAGGGTATACTATAGGACTTTGGTAAAATACAAACATGGTCATTAATGTTATGTATGATATGTACCAAAGTTAATCCTTTATCCGCTAGTGATTTCACCAAACTATAATTTTGACAGAGAGATGACACATACGTACAGCCATCATATACCCTGGTAAGACAATGTTCATTCTCCAAAAGACAACAGGGATCATCATATTTCATCCACTCTCCCTCAGAGAAGGGTTTAGAAACCAACGAGTAGATGCTCAGAGCATTGGCAAGTTTCAAACAGCTTGGTGAGACATTAGGGAGGAACACGACATTGGGCCCTAGAGATTTCAGTAAGCAGATTGTTTAGCTGTTGTCAATGGAGTCTCCTCTTTCTAGGTTTGAGGAGCAAATCCTACTGCTGAATATGGTTATAGAAATGAGTGAAAACATTGTTTGTCTCTGTATTGGACATGTGAGACATGATCTTTTTTTCATTTGAATCAGTTGTGGCAAGACTACTACATAAATTAATAAATTGGGGCAAGCACTGCAAAAAATACAATCTGCATTTTCCTAAATCTTCTGAAACCAATCAACCACGGAATTTTAACAGAATTTAACGGAAATAATGTTACAAATTGCACTCACAAATATGTAGCTTCCTATATTTGTTACCACAAACTGCTGTTGGGGAGTGCTAAGACATTTACAATCATTACTGGCGTGAAAATGGCTCATGTACAGTACAGGGCCTGATTGTAGTGTTAAACAGTTTTTTAGGTGTTCAAAGTTTATCTTCTTTCAAGCTGTCTAAACCCATAACGTACAGTACAATCCCCGGGACAGGCAGTACTCTCATGAGTTCTGCACTACTGGGACACCGAGTTGATATTTAGTAAAGGGGAAAGTGTGGTGTTGACTCTGGGCAGAGAAAATGGAAGTAGGTCACAACACAAACAATATCTGTTGGTCCCCTAAAAGTCAAATAGTTACATTTAGGTCAATTTGTCATACAGAACAAGAGCGCAATGTTGTTATGAAATGGCTATGCAAATGTCCTTTGGTAACTGCATGTAGTGTCTTTCTAAACAATTTAATTTACATTACATTACATTACATTACATACATTGCAGACTTATGCAGAATATTTCATTTAAAATAAAATGTTCCTGGGTGTCTGTCTGACACCCAGAACAGTACTCTTCTGCTGTGTTCTCTTTAATTCCTCATCTTGACAACCAAAAACTGAGGCATCGATTTACAGGCCATGCGATCCTGGACTTCATTACCTTGAATATACCAGCTCTTTTCTTCTAACTGGAAGGATGAAATAGTGTTTTCAGAAATACTATAGGCAAGATGAGATATTGTAAAACTACTGCAATTGTGAAAAGATAGGAGAGCACATATTGTGGTACTTCAGCAACTAATAAATGGATTAATAAGGTTGAGTGCTTTAGGGGACAACGTGTTGTCAGAACGATGGCAAAAATGAGAGAGCTTTTGAGATTAAAGATGAGGAGGTGTGTGTGGAAAGCTGTTTGGATAGAGGGGAGCATGTAAGCAGAGAGAGTAAACAAAAACAAGCACTTTATAGAAAGGTAGGAAAAGAGTAAATGGGCAGAGAATGAAAGGGAGGGAACAGTGTCCTTATCTGAACGACAGTGGGGGTGAGGAGAGAGTCACATAGTGAGAGAATAGCATATATAAGCAAAGCGTACCCCTGGGGGGCATAGGTGTGTATGATTACTAGCAAAGCGTATGTGCTTGGCTATTACACATGTCCAGACAACGCCTGGCAGCTCTATCTGTCACCATGCTGAAACACTCAGGCGTTTCAGGCCCGTAATCATTCCATCAGCACATTATCTCCGGATTCCCACTCTATATCCATCCGTACGCCACAGACACCCATACTGGCCCTTTTACTCCTTTCCCCTGAACACACTGACATGTCCCGCAAACAAACCAGGAAACAAATAGGGAACTCAAATTAAAGATTTGCTGCATTGCAAGGAAGTGGCCTTGTATCCTCCTCAGTGGGAGATTTACATGTATCTGTGCAATTGTATTTGCTCTTGCCTGCAGTTTATCATGGCTTATCTGAGGTGTTTTGTGTAAAATGAAGCAGCCAGCCTTTGGTAGCCTATAGCAACATATAGCCTATAGCAACAACACAAGAGGTTAAAGGTACTCGATACAATATTTTAAACAGTGATAAAGCAGCAATGTAAATAGTGGAGTAATGGCGTCCTGAGCAGAGAATGTCATAGCATTATCTCTGTGTAGTAATCCCAGCTCCTCTGCTATTTGTTTTCAGCAGTGGGCCAGCCGCACTGGCATAGTGCATGTGTGTGTGTGTCTGTGTGTGTGTGTCTGCGTGTGTGTGTGTTTGTGTGTGTGTGTGTGGCCAAAGAAACAATTCATTTGAGTCATACAGCTACTTCCTCCTGCTGTCGTCCAGGTCTATCTGACCCAACACACTACCTTGGTGTGCCAGCAGAAGGCACACCAAGCACGGACATATGGCGCCATCTGCTGGCACACAAAGTTAGTGTGTTTGAAACCTGAGGACAGCGGGAGGGTTAAGCAATGCCTGTTATAGTAGGGAAATAATACTGTAAAAAGAATACATTTTTAAACAAATCCGGCCATTTTCTCGTTCCATTCGAGCAGCATTGATTACCAAGTGAAAAATGTAGGATATTAATCAGATGACACAGTGAGCTTAATCAAATTTCAAGTCAATGGGATTTAGTGTAGCATCAATGTGTGGCCTCATGCTGGGAACCATTCATTTCATTCAAGAGACATTCAAATTGAAAAATCACATGCTGGAGTTTGTTAAAACATTATGCTTATCCTTATCAAAATTTATTCTGCAAATGTTCTTGGCAAATGTTCAGATGACAACGCATTTCAAATCATGTTTTTTAAAGAAGAAAATCCAAGAAACACATTAAATAAACAATTTAATAAATACAGTAATATTAGAATTGCCTTTTAAACCACAGGAAAACTGTACAATGATGCATGTATTCATACAGTATAATAAAGTGCACCCACCATACATGACTCTTGAGACTTAGTGGAAGGACACTAGATGGACCAGGTGATGTGTGGCATCGGCAGTGCCTTTTAAGGACAGAGCGCAGAGAAAGATCCCCACACCGCCGTGCCATATTTCCCTCCTCCTCGTGTCCAAGCTATTCCTGGACTTCCTGTCTGTCTGCTTACTCTCTCTCCTATCACCCCCTCCCTCAGGTAATTTTTTGGATCGATTATATGTCTGACTCAGACTTGTGCTTTTCGACACATGAGAGGATGAGGGGATGAAAGATTTTGCTCAGCTCTCTCAGCTCTGTCTGTGTGTGTGTGTGTGTGTGTGTGTGTGTGTGTGTGTGTGTGTGTGATGATGCCCATCCATGGGCCAACATGTATTCAGGCCTCAGGGTTCTCCTGTCAGGCCAAATGCCTCTCCTCATGAATCCTTTGTGGCCCTTCACAATTGCAGACTCATAAGTATTTCTCTCCAAACTTCATTCCCATGGGAATGTTGTGGTTTAATCTACTCATGGAAAGTAAAGTTTTAAGAGTGTTCATGGCAGTGTGTGTCTGAATGTGTTATCATTTTAATTTTTCCCTCTGAAGGCAATTCACTTTCTAGACAAAGCTGAAGCTGAGGGTTTTTAAGGTTTCCAATCATGAGGGAAATTCCAAGGATTAACAAATCGTTGGGGTTTGGATTGAAAAACAAAACAAAAAACAAATCAATCAAAATAATAATGAAAATACATAGAGTAAACTTAAAACGTTGAAAACACACATGCAGAGATACAACATGCATCTGACTGTGTCAGTGTATCGTGGGTTTCCTGAGGTGACGCCGTTGTCTATCACTAGCTTAAAACTGCACAGTATGTGTGTCTACTCTGTGGGCATGTGTAGATGTGTGTACGCTGTGTGTGTGTGTGTGTTTGTTTTCTTCTCATGACAGCTATGTTGCACTCCAACACCGAGCTATTTCCGTTCTGATTATGTCGTCTCTGACATTTGCTCAGATGAATAATGAGTCTGCCGAAAGTGATAAATGTCAGTCTGGAGGTCCAAACCCATATCAGTGTGGGCGATCATACTGCAGGCAGGGATCATGTCTTGGTATCATTCCTTCTCTCTCTCCTCTCTCTCCCTTAGTTGTGTGATGCTCACTTAATGCAGGTAAATATGCAGAGAGCACAATATATGTACATACACACACATCAGATTTCTGTTTAACATGCACAACCTCTAACTTCAGAAGCGACTGTAGATGTCAGCTGTCTTGTCTAGAAAATAAATGTTCCGTGCCCGGGTGCACGTGGTGTTTCAGATTCTAAACAGGAGATGTAATGCGACTTAACCTTGGACGAACTTTTCCAAAATCTTCACCCTGGGCTTCACACTTAAATTCTAGTGTGAGCCTTAGTGGTGTAAACTCACCCTGCATTCTGTTGAAGTCAGGAACTAGGAAAAGTCACTACTACTTGGAAAAAGTACAAAGGAATGACCATTTAAGTTCAATTCCAAGTCAGACTTGTGGGTAGCATTCCAATGGACCTGATATCACAGCACCATGGCTGCTCACCTATTAAACATGCAGTTCACTGAACACATTTATGTTGTGGAATCATGTCACACTGATATAAAATACTAGCTATTATTATCGATGCTATGGTAACTTAGCCTTTCTCTGACTATTGCTCTCAGCTCTATTTTCGCTAAGATTTTAATCTGTAAACCGTCTTTAGCGTTCAAACATGTCGGTTGTCGGAACAATCAGCGGCCACTGGGCTGGCTAAGTGCGATGACCTTGAAGTCAAGCGTTTGTTTCGAAATGGTGGTAGCGCTAGAGGAAGTGAAACAGTTGTAGCAACACAGAATGGTTAAAGGCTGCTCCATTTAACCAGAGGTCTAAGCCCATAAGGATGCAAAAACTGCAGGGGGAGTAGGGGATATGTTCCCCTAATAAAAGCATGAAAGAAACCATTGGGGACAGCCCAACAATTTTGGAGAAGCCTATACAGATAGCCTATTATTATATGTGCTACACGCTGATGCTAGCCGTAGCCGTAGGCTTATCAGTTTGGACTGATATTTTCATGGGCTCCGGGACACGTGGGAATCACGCCACATCGCACTGTCCGGCAGCACCCATCGCACACCCCCAGCCATATGGCTTAAAACCTTATTGGACGCTGGCACACAGGTGAGACACTTGCAACCATTGCCTGCTACAATTCAGCTCTGCCTACTGCCACAAACCCAAGGGTCTCGGGGGAGCGGACACTGGAAGCTGGCCTACAGCATGCTATTAGATTCAACTCACAGTTTGGTGATTTGTGTGCAGCCTAGATTTAAACTTTGGAGCTCAAGGTTTTTGTTTTCCACCATCATTTTAGGCTTTAACAGGGTCTCATTCATATTTTAAGTCACTGTCAATAACAGGCTAGTTGAGAGACATGGGCTGTGATTCCTAAAAATTCTTCCTAAATCTTAAAAGTGTTATGTGATATGTTTTGAATGTGTATACAGTTTTGAACATCATATTGAGTCCAGGAATTTATAATTTTATTAAAATGAATAATTATCATCGTCATAGCTGCGTGCTTTTAAGAGGTTACTTCCTCAAACAAAAGGAGATATAAGTAATTCACACCTATAGCCTACGGATGTCCAATATCTAATGTACCTGTAGCAACGGGCGTCACAAGACGTGGCAATGTTAAACGACGGCAGACTGCGACATTTGGGGTTTTGGGTGCAGTTTCGTCAAATATCGTGTGTGTGTGCTGACTCAACAAGGATAATAGGCTAAAATAGATTATGTTTTAATGTACAGTATTATATACTGTACATGTGAATTTGAAAGCAATACAGAATGCTGGGGACCCTTGGGCATTAGGTTTGTCACTTGTTTCCTAAATGCTAATGAACATGAATAAATATTCCACTATTATTTAATAATGAAATAATGGCACAAATTGTTGCATAAAGATTCAGCAGAATGCAGGAAATTGTGTTTTCCTACAGGACCCCAGACCCCTTGCTAAATATGTCACCCGTTTGGAAGTGGGATTTACTGACCAAATTACCAGCGTCCGACTATGAACCAGGCATCCCATCGCTAAAACTACGTTTGCATGAAAATGAAACCTCAAAATGTAGTAGTGAAGTGAATGACAGCTGCACAGACACGACAGGCCGATGCTGATGAGCTGATCATGCTGACGCGTTTACCCAGCATGCTCTGTGAATACGCAGCTTGGACCTATTGAGCCTTTCCAAAACCTGCTGGGAATCATCTGAGCACAGCGGCAGGGCTCTGCTTGTCCCGCTGACTACACAGACACACGTACAGTACCGTTCTCCATCTCATCAGACTGCTGCATTTCCATATGCTGGCTCCAAAGACCTGACCTTTATGAAAGGGTCCCTATAGCATTTGTGCTAACAGCATTCCTTCAGCTAGCAAGCCATCTATCTGCACATTAAGCTATACGTTCTTTAATACTGCACCGCTGCTTGACTGGTGTGAAAGGGTAATTGTGTGTTGTGATAGAAATCGATCCTGAGTTTCATCTCGTCCGCTGCTTGTGCGGCGGGGAGCGGATCGTATTTTCTTCACCCTTCAGCCTCGTCATAAGAAGAGTCTCCAGGGAAGGCTGCGGGAGTTGTCACTCACTGTCTACAGCTGCTCACATTGTGACAGGACTGGCGCTGAGCATTCTTGACACGTATGGCCTAGGCTCTGACTGTAACTACTCAGACTGACAATGAAAGAGTAGGGGTGGGGGAAGAGGCAAGGAATGAAATAATTGTGGGAAAGAAATAAACAAAATGTGACATTTATCAGACTTGGAATAGTCACATTGCAGTTTGAGACAGCAGTCTTTTCTGGGCCTTTAGGTTACATCTGATTCAAACAGGTGGACTCTACAGGACACTGAAACACACTTCTCACTTTGCGTCTGGAATTACCCCTGCTGTTGATGTTACAAAAACATTGTTTTGGTCAGAATCTCAAAGAACGCTATTGTTCAGTAACAGAAAACTGATTACAAATACTAATTGGCAGCACCTAAATACTTAATTTAGACTGATTTATATAACCTCAGCATTGCTCATTGATAAAGACTGACATTCACAATTGTTAAACCAAAAAGTGATCCCCTGTCGAAAACTGACTGCATCCACGGGACCACGAGTTACAGCTGCTTTCTTCCGGAAATGGTCATATCATCCAAAGACATAACTTTGTCTGTGATAATAGACAAGAGAGCCAATGTCTTTGTTTAACTTTAAATGTACTTGTTTAACCAAATAATCACTAATTGTGTAACGTTAGCCAAAGTGCTAGCAGTAGCAAAGACTAGGCAAATCTACCTCATTATCCTCCTGTAGTGGGTAAGGACGGCTGCGTTTATATACTGTATACACTACAGAACATAACCTTCAAACTGTCATGAGTCCAGTGCGAGTACAGGCATCAAAAAGAAACATACAACAACAAAAAAGAGAGTATGCTAAAGTGTTTTATCAAAACTAAAACAGTACAAAAACAGACTCTAGCCGTTATGTGAATGCGAGACCGCAAAGTCAAAAACCGTAAACAAAAACCCACAACCAAAACCACCCCCAGCCTTAAATAACCAAAAACCATCCCAGGTGAACACAATGTGCAATTATCCCCTGGTGTGGGTGTGCTTGGTATTTATTAAGTTAAGGTCTCTCTCTGGCGCACACCGGCAAGATGCAGGAAATAAATGTGGCACAAACATTGAAATAATACGTGTTTATGGATACATATGACTGGTTATCAAAACGTCATACCCCTGTCCCTGTTCCGCCATACCGGCTGATTCCGAGGCTGTGTAACCACTGCTGCAATGCCGATGTTGGCCCCCATTCTGCCTCCCATATCCTTAGTCTGAACGGCAAGGCGGAATATATGTGGAATATTAAACAAATATTAATTAACTTATATTACTTCCTTGACACTTAAAGGAACTGTGTCAACATGTGGAAAGGGGCATGTAATGCCCACTTTATTAACCAGTCACAGGGCTTCAAATCTACAACTACACTATATGTCCATATCCATAGTTTCTATATATTGTATGATTAATTAAAACCCTTACAACTTTCAGGTGAACAACATGTGCTCTGTTATCCCATTACATCCTGGTATAGCCGTAACATTATCTCCGCCTTAAGCCCTGCCGTATCCTGGCCTAGATTCCATCATCACACCCAAGTGTTTAAACCAATCCCTCCTTCTAACCACACACAATACCTAATCATCTCGCTATACCCAGTGTCCCCAGGCATCTCTATGAAGTCTGCCACATTACAGTCAACAGAGGCTTACAGAGACTCATAGCTCCATTAGTGTATCTTGTGTGTATCAAAAACGCCCACAGGAAACAAAGCAGGTGGATTGTCACTAAAACCACCTTGAATCTCCTGTTCCTTAGGTCTCTATGTAGATAGGTAACAACTCATGAACACATTCATGAACACATTGTTTTCCAGAGCAGAGCCCCAGCAGGGCTTTGGGGATGAAGTACCACATCAATGAATTGGTTCCAGTAATTCCTGGTGCCTGTTAAGATTGGTGAGATATTTTGCTACTGCGTGTTAACCACTGGTTAATTTTTAAACTTGGACAGCTTTAACCAATTGCCACAACCATATTGCTTCATCTAGCTCTGACAGCCTTTCAAAACAAATGATTGACTTCAAAGTCATCACACTTACCCACACTGCTTGCCATCCAGGTGTGCAAACGGTAAAGCAGTCAAGGTTTCCAGACTATAATTTCAGCAAAAATTTAGTTGAGAGCAATAGTCGGGTGGAGCCAGGCAAGCAAAAAATCTAGGCATTTCAGACAACTGTTGACAACCGGCAGTGTGGAAGCATTTTGGAGAGTCCATTTTTATATTATTATAATAACATAGCATTGCATAAACCACTGAACTAACTTTATATCTGATCAAAGGTCTGTCTGCATATTGAAATTATGAAAATGTTGTTATACTTAAAGATAAACTAGCTGATTGTAAGCTAATACACTTTTTGTCAAATTCACCAAATATCTTCAGCCATCTTACTGTTCTCTCTGCAATGCTGAGAAAATAATCTGGTACTTCTACACAGTCGTGGCTCCGTAAATAGGAACACAAACAAAATTACAAACACTGCTCACAACAACAATGCCCTAAGCTTCCCAATGCATTTCCAATGTGTGGGGCAAAGCTACTGAGGTACTGTAGCAGCCATATGATATTGAAGAGAGCAGTGTTTTGTTGTGATTTGAGTTGGTTAGTCATTCTTGAGAATTACAAACCCTATCTTTAACTAGTTCTTCTCTGTTTGCTTGAAGGGCAGGTCAATATTGTAATTGTCATTGCTGGTAATGTTAACAGAGATGGTATGCATAACAGTAATAAGAAGGTTGTATACTTGACTTTGGGACAAATAATTAGCTTCAGAAACATGAGGCAATGTACTCTATGCAGTTCAGGAAAGATATTCTGACACCTATGTCAGCCTCTGACATCTCCTGGCCATGTGTCATGTCAGGTCTTGTCAAGTAAGCAGGAGTACACGTTTAGTGACAAATTCTACAGGGCTTAAATAAAATGGTGGCATGTCAGTTAAGTACACTATATAGTAAATAGGGAACGATTTCAACCCCAGCTCTGGAACATTTGGCCCCAGGTGTGACATAATTTGTGTATTGTAACAAATTACAGTATATCTTTTCACACCTAGTGAGACAGCCAGTCCAAGTCAGCCCAATGTGGGATACACAGGCTGTTGTGAATTCATTTGCAGTCCATCTCTATGCTGTGTTCAACATATACTGTACCTCATTCATTCTTCTGGGCTGAGTTCATTCAAGGCTTTTGAGAAGGAGATTGCAGTACAATCATTTTTCCTGTGTCTGTTTGCCACTCACTGTCTCATTGAGGTTCAGTTAATATAAGGTACATGGGATCAGGTTTCTAACAAGCACTTCTTTCCTTGAGGAGAACCAAGAAGAAAACCTGCAGGGAGAGCGCTGCCCTTGGTTTATCCAAGACTGACATTTTAAGCCGTCTATTTCCATTTAGAGGTGAAGTTTACTACCCTGACTGCTAGTAAGCGATGCAGCTCAAGGATTTCTTGAATTGGTAGAAAAATGTTATATTATATGACTACTGTTTAATAAGAACTCTGGACTCCGAGCCCTCCCTTTGCAAGCCCTTCTGGCAGATAATGTAATCAATATTGATGGAATTGTGCTGCCTGTGTTTGTGATAAGTTAATGAATGGACACACACGCACGCACACACACACACACACACACACACACACACACAAACACACATACATAGCGTTCCGGGCAAAAGTTAACTGTGGTTTTTAATAATGAAAACGTAATAATTGTACTTTAAATTGATCTAATAACTGGCTGGTTTAACAGCACATAATCAATGGGGAAATTCCCAACCATTGCTGCTTGAACCATGTATTCCAAAAGCGTTAAATTTCTTTCACAATGCATTGCAAATTCTGAGCTTTTAAATTAGCAGCTCGATCATATCGCTCTCAATGCTGCAGTGCGCTGTAACTCTTTTTAAGCAGGCAGGGAGATAGATCTTGAGCAATAGCTTTATCTCCTGCCCTGTGGTTTTGCTGCTATGCCCATATTGGCATCTGTAGCAGAGACGAATTGGACTTTTCAATGATAAATTGGCCTACTTTTGGGTCCTTTATGGAAGTAGATGCAATGCAGTACTGTTGGTTCTGTCAGGTTCTACTGTTCACAAAGATTAAACCTAAAGCTATGAAGATGTGTCTAGAGAAGATTCTGAATGGAAATGCTGTAGGACTATGCATTATCCACAGAACATTACCAACGCATATTACTGCTGGTACTGTAGTACAGCAGTAGCTGTAGTAGTGGGCATATCTCATACCATTAAGAATGCACATTTGCAAGAGGCTAGTTGCAGAATGAGGGTTTTAGGACCTATGGAGATCTTTATCGCTACGCCTATGGCCTTGCTGCAGAGCGTTAATGAAGACAAACGTGAATGACGGAGCCAGGAGGAAGCTAGCGGGTGGTGCTGGGGTAGGACTTTTGTGTGCCTTGTATTAATGGCCACTTGGTACTCCCATCTGTCTTAGACAGAGTTTGTGTCAGGAGGGCTGGGGTCCTGTTGTTGCCCAGATGAGAGGCTTGCTTTCCAAAAAAGCAATGATTTGGCCAATAGGCCCTGCACTGTGACCGAGTCCAATCCATGGTCCAATCAGACACCAGCTGCCATGTTCCCACTGCTACTTTTCAACATCCTTCTTCCTGTTTGTTTTTCATTCTAGCACGCTCTTATCTTTTACCTTTATACACATCTTTTGGAGATTTGATGTTTCCTTTTCTCTCTCTTTCAATTCTTTCCGTTCTCTCCTTTTCTCTTTACCTTCTTATTTATCCTCTCTATAAACATACACGCACACACACACCTACACACACCCTTTTGAAAAAAAATTACTTCCCAGCCAGATCAATTGGTGCACTTGCTGTTTACATCATTAATGTTCAGAGATTTGCTTTTTGTCCTACTAACACGGCTGCTTTCCCCATTGTCATTGCTTTATCTTGATGCGATCCCAGTCACAGCCAGTATAGTATGTCATTATTATGGCATTCATACTAGCCTCTAATATTACAACAGAACAGAACATTCATTTCAACAGAAGGATAGACACAGCCTCTGTCTCCGTGATTGGAATTTAAGCTTGACTAATTCTCCGGGTGTTTCTGAAAGCCCCGGAGCGCTTGGAAAAAGTCTATTTCAATCTTTCTTCATAACTTTCGATTTGTTCTTGACTGAGGAAGGTGAGTGGATGTCAGTGTGAATTGTACACATAGGCAAAATAAATGTTGGACTGTGTAGATACTTTATGTTTGAATTTGCTACTAATAGGCAATGCAGGGTAGAGTACAACAGTTTACAATTACGATCTCTATATATTTAGATGCAAATATTGAGCTATTTCTCCCAATTTATCGCTCTTCTTTTGCCAAGGCCTTATAGACACACCCTGGTGCAATGTGCACGTCACCCAAAACGTGAACTCCATTCCCCCAAATCCCAAGAGTGCTGTTTGCGCTCTGTGTCTCTGCGAGAGAGTGGTTCTCTGGAAGTCATTAGACACCAAGTGACAGACTGACAGGTGGCCCTGGTCATTCTACTGCGTATGGCTACACTGGCTAAGTCTCATCAGTGTGAACATACGTACTGTACATCTGTGTGCACAGTACACACAGCATGCTCCTTTATCCCCTGGGGTTTTATTAACATTCCCTACCAATAACGTCTGCTAGAGGAAAGTGGAGAAAGGAGCAGCTGGGAAACTCTTGAGTAATTCATGAAGCGTATTGTGTGTCATTAGCAAGGTGTAATTTATTGTGTGCTACGTAGCGTGTTGGTAGAGGTGAATCACGCAGACACATCCAGCCAAGTATAAAATCAGCTACTGCTCATTACTCTCTCACCAAAACATAATAACGAAAATAGATGCATTTCACAAAGGTTATATGGAGGTAATATTGTATTTTTCACAAAACTGTCTTTATAATTATCTGTTTCATTTATGGTTTTTCAAAAAATCAATTTTAGTTGTAATGGCCAGTTGTTGTTGCTGGCTGCCATTCATTCCACATGGTCCCTCTTCTAATGATGGTGGTCCATTTGAAATGCATGGTCTGCACTGTAGCTCAATGCTAAGCTTGCTGCTTCTAAAAGTAGAGGCTGTTCTGCCAGTGTGCGATTAGCTGCTGCTCGCACCTTACCAGACACCTGCTGGGGTCCTGCCTAGAACCAAACACCTGCAGGAAATTCAAAAAACACCATCCGTTTGCTGAAATAACTTTAAAATACATTTTGCAGTTTTACAGTACTTCATTCAATTTTGCATAGGTGTTTCCCTGAACAGAATTTAAAGAAGTTCAGGCCAAGGACCGCCAGTACAGTAAATCTTGACTATACTGGCCAGATGAGCTGCTCCACTGTCTAGTCTCCCAGAAGCACATTAGCTCCTGGATATTGCATGTGGTCTTCCTATACTCTGATAGCCATCGTTGAGATGTGATGTACTGTATAAATGAAAGGGATATGTAACACTATTACTGTTCTACTAGTAATACTCATCTCATCAACTATTACTGTAGTAGTACTACTGTAAATATTATTTAGCCATTGAAGATTGTAATATGGTGAAAGAGTATACCGGTACTTTTCTAACCTTTTGACTGTCACGCTTAACCTTTGGCTTTACATTGGTTTTAGCCCAAATATAGTAGCTCTTGGCCCTTGTGTGGAAAGAAGCCTATTAAACAATTTTTCAGTGAGGTGACAAAAAGTCTTTGTTTGGATGACAGAGGACATGGTTGTGTGCGACAGATCTTCGGGGGCCCGGGGGGAGGCTGGAGAAAGCACAGGCATGCTAATTCATTCCCAGTCAATGTGAACGTTAGACAGCGAGGCTCTTTAGTGTAGGTGACCTGAGGTGAACCGCCCTCTTGTATGGCTGTCCAACTTAATGCCAGGAAGAGTGGAAAGCTGTGCTTAAGGTGGGGCAGTCGCCATGTGACACCATCACAGCTCATACAGCATAAACAGAGAGATAGTGAAATGGCATTAATAATGACATTAGTCAATTTAAATACTGATTAAATGGATTCAGGATGCAGGTAGACAGGCAATGTGCTGCAAGATACTACAGTAAACACAGAATACTAAAATATATATGATGCTTTTCCTTTTCTCTGCCACAGGTTTACAGAGTTCCTGGAGCCATTTGAGAGAGTGATACAGCCAGAGGAGCTGTGGCTGTACAAGAATCCTCTGGTTGAGTCTGACCACATCCCCAAGAGGGTCATGATTGTAAGTGCCCTCTAAACACCTTTCCACTACTTATGGAATATCAACACACCATCTGTGCACAGAACAAATGATTAATTTAGGTTAATCAATACTGGAAAGCCTTTTCTTCCACTGCAAAGGTGAGAGCCAAAACAGGGCAGAAGGGAATTATAGCCCTGAGATTTATATTTGTTCATATACAAATCTACAGTACAGTACAGTAAATGCAAATACAGTAATTATGGCTACTGGGAACGTCAGTATACAGTAAACATGTTATGTGAACAATATTTGATTGTTTACAGCAAACTAAGAATAATTCAGGTCCAGAATGTGCTGTAAGCCATCTGTATTGATGTATTAGTTCCACATAAAAGGAAATAACACAATCATTGGCTGAAATTGCAACTTTGGCTTATTCTAGTCATTATTGTTTATTTTGAATTAGATTCAATATAGAATGTATACAGAGAGTAAATTGAAGAACAAAATACTGCTGTACAAAAAAACAATACAGTTTTGTTAGAGATAAGTGACATTTTTAATTTACTTAAGGTCCCAACAAGATATTTTAATACACTTTCACAGTCACAATGTAGTGATCGTTTTAGACATTATTTTGTAAATGGCTTGTCATTGAATTTAAAAATAATATAATGCCAGTTAATCTAAAATTGTACAGATTGCCAAACTCAAATTAAATTTGTGCAAATTCTGCAAAATTGTTTGTACTTTGAGTAAATCATTGTAGATGAATTAATGTGTATACTTTTGTATACTATATGTAATTAATCATTAATATATACTTTAATATCAAACAATCAGCATGCCATCACTCACATAAGCTTAGTTATGAATTCATTAATTACAGTTGTTAATTTGGGGGTCATTGGAGACAGCATTTGAAAGTGCATTACTCAAGTGTCTAGCCCGACCACTTATCACGAAGGAAACGCATACCGTATATTAAAAAGTGTGCGAGATGGGGTTGATCCAGTAGAAAAAATCAATTTGCTCTGCCCTTGTGGCCAGGGCTGGTAGTGCATTCCCAGACTTAGAGTATGTTTCCAGGCTGGATTTACATCTGTGGGGGAGAGGAAATAGACGATTACCAGTTTCAAGTTTACACAATATCTCACACTGGCCTTCAATGCAGCACTGTTGTGTTTTAGATCTACCTAGAGTTGTTCTTCTCTTTGTACTGAATGACATAATTGCAGTAGTGAAGAGTAACTTTGCTCATTTAGTCATGTGTAGCTACAGGCTTGTCTAGTTTGGT
>JAODUG010033365.1:0-14393 GCA_027564795.1 Aphredoderus sayanus
GTTTAGCGCCTTCTATCTGCCACAAAGAGCTAGTGATTTGGGTCATTTTGACCCGAAGGACATCACAAGGGTTAACTATGCTCTAAAGCAGTGGTTCCCTACAAAATCATTTTGTATGCACATTTTATTGAAGACAATAAGATGATGTGATACCTCCTTAAAAGTATATTTCGACCACCTGAGATATGCTGGCCCTATCTTTGGGAACCACTTCCCTAAAGACTACAACCATTGGGGCTAATCGGTCTAACAGTATTTAGGGAGTATCCAGAGAGCCAAGTACAATGGTGTCAATAACACTTTCCAACCTCAATATTTTTCTACATGTCCTTCATGACTTCCCCCAAACAAAGTCGTGTGATCCTTCTGCAGAGAGAAAACAAAGCCAGCACAGAGTCTGGTGTTCATATCAAAGGCATGAATAACAGGGCTAACAGCTTCCAAATCCTCACACACATTCTTCTCAACACCCCTTCAGAAAGAAGGGACAACACACTGAAAATAGTTCTCTTACCACAAAACTAATATATCCTATTCTTTCGTAAATATGCCAAATGGCTTAGTTATTCTTTGCCCTTAATCAAATAATTTGTTTTTATTGTCTGTCTGTCAAAAATATGTGGTCCATGTTAGACCTGGACAAATGATCATCTGATATCAGGCCAGGTTCCGTATGTTGCTGACATAGCCTAACTTATACTGGGACTGCATTAGAGGGCTTAAAGAAAGGGCCTGTTCCATTCACTA
Source organism: Aphredoderus sayanus (assembly GCA_027564795.1). Classification (NCBI taxonomy): domain Eukaryota; kingdom Metazoa; phylum Chordata; class Actinopteri; order Percopsiformes; family Aphredoderidae; genus Aphredoderus; species Aphredoderus sayanus. The sequence continues at coordinate 748 of JAODUG010033365.1, forward strand.
CAGCAGGCTGCATTAAAAGTCCATCTGAAATTGAAGATTGATTGTCCCTTCTTAAGAGTCATGACGGGCCACAAATTTAGCAGCGGTCACACACTAGAGATGGGACTCAATATTACAAAGGAGAATGAACCTGGTGGCATATAATCAGAAATGTCACTTTACAGATCATCTATGAATTTGAAATGAGGCTGGAAATAGGATTTTCAGCCATATAGACAGTCTAATGGAATGGGGATAGCAAATTCAAAATATAGTTCTTGCTAGACAATGCTGCAATTTCCTTTATCCAATAAATCACACAGTATTGATAGATTTATGAAGAGATGGCATGCATCTTTTGTGGCTGAAATGTTCGATAGCTAGAGCCCATAGGCCTTATTTCACTGTTTGTGATAAAACATAAACGGCAGAGAAAATACAGACTGCCTTTTTTCAACAATACACAAAATACTTCTATTTATGAAAGCATGTGAAAAGATTCTCAATTTCGTGGGATTTTAGGGAAGGCTATCAAGGGTCCGCCAACTATGTGTCATCACGCAGCTTCAATATCTGAAAGAAGCACAGCCATATTTTTAGAATGCCCACAGAGACTTTGCGCTAGTCAGCTCAGGGTTTCTGGCAAGTTATTTTGCCTAATGTGTCTTCCCATGTGCATGGTAGCAGGTCAGTATATGGCATATGTCCATTGCAATCATGGTGCTTGATGGTAAAATGGTGTTGTCATAGAATCATTCAAGTCAATGAAAGCTGGTATAGTTAAGCAAATAAATGAGGAAGAAAATATTATGCATGTCTTCATTTTGGGTGGGATAATTAATCATTACTGAACAAAAATAGAAGGCATTAGTGCAGCAGCACTGAAGCCTGCCATGTCTTTGCAAAATGAAGGATAGACAATGTCTTATCTTGGGCCTCTAAGATACTGTGACTAATGTATTCTGTGGAATTAGACAGCAATCCAACCCTCCAAATATCTAATTTGAATACATCAATTATTAATGTAGAAAGCAATGGAGATGAAATGCTCAAAGACAGATCTAGTAATTTTCCCTGAGAGGAAATCTTTCATTGTTGCAAATGGTTTCGTGGAGCAATGGAATATTATTTAAGAAATGTCAAACATTTAGCTAGTATCTGCCAAACACTACACAAAGTAATTATGTCTCTCAAAGCTAGTAGTCCGGGAGATACTTTGGCCAACACACACCAACATCACCAGGGAAATTATCATTACGGTCCGTTCTATCCAGGCTGACCCGCAAGTGGCACATTACACCAAACATTTCAATAGTTTAAGAGAAGTGGGAAGACAGCAGGCACCGCATGGAGGAGGAGAAATTGAAGTCAGAAAGAAACACAGAGAAAGTCATTGTAGAGTAGCGCTTTGTTGCTAACACACTGCCACTAAGGCCGCGGTAAAATCCCTATTGTCTGCAATGAATGGCCATTCTCTTCCATTTGACATGTGTGATTAGCAAGCTTACAATAAAAGACGCTAAAAAATGAAAGCAGCCTCCGGGAGACTTGAAGAGTGTGATTCTTTTTAAACAAGTTTGTGCAACCTGAAATTCTTGATTTGTTTTTTGTTTAATACAAAGTTAAAATAATAATATTGTGTTTGATTGATACATTAAGGCAGAGCACCATTATTCTAAAAATAACCCTAGTTGTGACATCAATTCACGAATACAGAGCAAAATGTTGTACCACTTATCCATGCGCTGTATTTGATTCATTCTAGCCCATAATAGCATTTAGCCAAGCTAATAAATGCGGCCAGAATGTAATCAGACACAGAACGAAACATTTGGACATAAGCTTGCACTGTCTCACAGGCATTAGTCTTTCCTTTATAGATTTCCTCTTCCTGAAAGGCCAGCAAATTAAGTGGAGGGTGTTGGGCTATTATCCCCGGACATGGACACATCATGCCTCCCACCATCCCAGTAATTAATGGAAAGCCGGAGACTCAGGATGGATGAGTTTGGGCTAATGAAACACTGGGATAAAAGGTCAAAGCACTTGGTGATAGGGGGTGATAGGCAGGATTTGCTCGTCTTCCATTTTAAGGAATACTATTTTATGATACAACCACCATGCTTTTAATTTGTAATTTGAAATTCCAGTCCAGAAGGGACTGAGCCAAAATCATCTAGCGCTTTTTCCAACTTACTGGAATAGATCTAGGTTTGAGAGGGGCTTGTAATGCTCTACTGGCACACATCACAGGATCGCAAAATTTCCTGCCAAAGTAGACAAGCAAACACTAGGCCACTGAGCTGCTAAGTCAGAGGCTAGTCCAGCGCTGCTGCGTGGTTCGGCTCAGTGAATGCACCTGCCTGCTGCCTAGCATCCCTGATCAGCCTGTTGTAGTGTAGGAGGGGGGATGGTCTCAATGTGGAGTGAGCTGAATGCTGATTACGAGCTAACTAGCTAGCCAACAGAACTGCCATCCGCAGACAGTGCAGTAATCATGGCTGCCAAACAGAGTAGCAAACGGAATGGAATGTCGACAGGTTCAATATGTCTACTCTGTGGAATAACAATGTATAGATGAGGCGATAAGACCTTATCGCTCTTTATTAATTATTTATTTATGTATTTGTGTTGTTTTTTTGTGCCTTTTAACCCTCCTGTTGTCCTCGGGTTTCAAACACACACCTTGTTGTGCCAGCAATGCAAATAATATGTGTGTGTAAGCTGTAGAATTAGGTTTAGCGCCTTCTATCTGCCACAAAGAGCTAGTGATTTAGTCATTCTGACCCAGAGGACATCACGAGGGTTAAGGTATGCAAGGACAAGTGGTCAGCATTAAAAATACCTAATGCAGAAAAACAGTACCTCACTGTCAAATACAGAAAAACAGTATCTCATTGTCAAATACAGAAACTTAATACAGAACTTAAAAAATATTTAGGTTGATTTGACTTGGAGACATACTGGGCCAGTGGTATCAGTCCAAAGTGGACTGACACCTTCCCATTCCTTAAGGACCATAGGAGGAAACAGGCAAATAAGAAAAGTGTAAGCTTTCTATGTAAAACCCCCTTACAGTTTGTTTGGTAAGGCCCGTATGAGGATATGACCGCCCATTACTATAGTATTCAGCAAACTACTGTAGGTTATACAAGCTACAAGGAACTGAAGTCAATTGCCAGTACTGACTGATGTCCACAGTGTGAATTACAGCTGCTTTTATAAGGATCACCCATCGGTCATATTGTCCAAAGACAACTTTATGTCCATGATAATAGCAAAGATAACCTACTGTACAGTATGTCACCTAATATTTGTGTTATGATGGCCTAACTACTAGCAGTCGCCTAATCTAGTCTAATATGCCTCATAATCCTCCTGTAGCGGGCAAGAACAGCTGTTATTTTGTGCTATACACCCTTTATTCATAAAATAATGCTTGTGCATACATATGGCTGGTTTTGTGCCTTAGTATAACCTAACCTTCATTCATGAAATAATATGTACTTGTGGATACATATAACATCACACCCCTGTCCACCATACCGGCTGTCCCTACACATGATCCTGGCACTGTGTGACCACTGCTGCCAGAAAAAATGGCTTCTGGTTCAACCCGATATGGTTGCACCTCTGTGTCAAAGGCAGTATTGTCTCCAACAGCTCAATAGCATCAAAGCTGTAGCCTACTGTACAGTATATGTCAGCAAACGATTCAGAAGAGGGGGCGGTGTGAGCAGTGACTCTTTGGATTTAAAGCAATAGTCACTGAAAGCAACAGTTTCTGTGAACATATGTAAAAATCTGCATATTACGTTGCTATTCCACATAATCTATGTTGTATTTTCACCTAAGCATGTCATTGAGACCTTAACAAACTGTGTCAACATGTGAAAAAGAGCATGGAATGTCCACTTTAAAGATTCAATGCATATACTGTATAGGTATTTTATAGACAGTATACAAGTTATTCTTTAACATAATGTAGTATTGTTATTATTTCTTACGTACCATTTCTTATGATACCTTTATGTAGTAAAAGAGAGTGGTTCAAAGCTTGAGGAGGTCTTTTTAATTATGCAATGTTTATATAGTCACTTCCAGGTGTGAGAGCCTATTACAGGAGCGGCCTAGGAGAAGCCCTCTAGTGATATACTCTGATTATTACATCCAATAAATCTGTCAGTTTGCACTGGGTTTCTATTCTCAGGCCCCCTCTCACACTGCCTGTTCTTTGGCAATCTCTCTCGGACACCTAGTAACTCCCCATTCCCCCAAAAACACCACGTCTCTACAACACCGTCTCTACTGTAACTCTCACTTTGCATTTCTTACTCTCCCTATCTCAGACCAACTCGCTTGAAAACGCTAGCTGACAGAGGGCATTCCACTGTGGTGCCTCAGATGGATTTTACGAGCGGCCAGTCGACTCCCAGAGGGTGTAACTCAAATGGCAGCCTCTCCCAAGACTTCTGCTCATTGACGTAAAAGCACCTGCTTGTCAAAAACACAAACATGAACAACTGCTCACTGGTGTCAACAGGGGGATAAATGTTATCAGTCGTATCAGCAAAGTCGAGCTACAGTACATTATGTTTTTTGTTTAATTTAAACTTTATTTAACTGTAAAAAAAACAACTCTCACAACAGTTTATTTTGCATTGGCAACCTGTTAATATCTACATTAGTTGTATAACAATGAGTGCTAGATATGTTACAAATGATTAAAGTTACATATGCAGTCACTACATTAGAGCTAGAAATTACTGTTTACAGCTTTAAAATCATTTCATAGTAAATAGAATCGATCGAGTGTCAACACACTGCTAATGGTTCTGTAACCTGCTCTATTAACATGTTAGATTTAGCCCTTAAACAGACTTTAAGTGGACAATTGAATCAGACTTATTGAATAACCCTCATGCTCCAACAAGACTCAAAAGCAGGGTCATCATCCCGTCTCCATACATTTCTGTATACAAACACACCAAGATAAAACACACTAGACAAGTTCTCTCCCCAAGACTGACCCATGTCTAATGCCACAGTAGACAGCAGGGCTCTGTTTGGGGGTGCCCGCTCCACAGCACTCCTCTTCACAACAGGAGGGCTTTTGTCATGCCCTGACCTTTCGGGCCACGCAATAATACATTTGCTTGATTTGTTCCTCCTCCTGTGTTTGGAGAGAGCCTCTCTTTCACGGTCGGGGAGAGAGAATTTGCGTTGTCGAAATTGTTTCATGGTGGAATTGCAAAGACCATCCGGCTCGGGCCACTGCGGGGCTGTTTTATCATTTAGGTATTGACTTAAAATGCTTCTGACCAGAGGAACACTTCAGAGAGATGGGAAGGCCCTCACCAGAGAGCTGGGATGGAAAACTCTTACGCCAGTCAGGGCCCACAGACTCTTAAGCCATGGAGACGTGCTCAGCAACAGATGTGGGCTGAGGGTAAACCTGCTCAACATCCTGCCATTCTCTTCCTCCAAACCCCCAGCATGGACGGGCTTTATGAGGCACAGCGGCTCCCAAAGGATAGGCTTGGATCATGGTGAGCCACAGTCGCTGATGTTTATTGCATGGGGTTTTAAGTGCAGGAAGAGCTCTTGAAAATACCAGCCGAGCAGAAAGGAGAGGACATGTTTAGTGCATGTTCTAAGACCTTCGAGCGCAGTCTTATAAGGCATTCAAAACAGCTGTGTCTTGTCCCATTTTCCCCCATAAGGCAGAGGCTTTCGTGAATAGAATAGAATAGTGGCCTACAGAGAGCACATCTAATTGATGGGGTTGCTATTCTCTGGGGATCCAGTACAATCATTCAACACATAAGCACTAAGGAAAACGCAGGTGGAGACCAGTGGAAGCAATTTATTTTCAGATTGTCATCATTATCGTTGACAAAGGTTTACACTCCCAAATTGTGATGGTGCCCCTAAAACACAAATGTTATGTTTTGAGACACAACTGTGCCACAAAATTAGCCTGGCTCAGCCCGACTATGGCTCTCAGCTAAACTTTGGCTGAGATTATAGTCTGGAAATTCTGTTCTCTTTAGCGTTTACACAGCCGCCCTGCTGGCAGACCAATCAGGGTGGCTAAGTGCGATGACGTTGAAGTCATGCGTGTTTCAAAATGGTGGTAGAGCTAGGCCAAATGATAAAAACAGTTGTAGCCATGCCGATTGGTTAAAGGCTGTCCAATAGTTTCAAAATTAATCAGAGGTCTGCGCCCAGTAGACGTATGACTGCGAACACTATCCAATGGCGCGTGTCCAGACCCTATTCACAAAGTGAACTGGGCCTACAACTGTTGTAGGAGGAGGAGGAGGAGGAGTAGTGCTTTCTGCTGGTGGCTGAACCAAAACCACAGCACTTCTGTAACACTTGAGGGTATTTACAGACACAAAGTTAAGTTGTGCACATTTTAAAACAAGTTGCACGACTGGAGATTAAAGTTTAGACACGGAATTGCTGCGCTGTGCAAAGCAAAGTACAGACAGCACACTATAGCTTATTTGGTGCACACACACACACATGCACACACACAGCGTCATTACTTTAATAAATGGTAGTGTTCCATGATGCAACGCTGTGTGATCTCATTAGGTGCTGTCACAACTACAGGCCTGCATTCACATATGCTTCCCACACACAACTACTTTTCTCCCAACCATTTCTACCATCGGGGCTCCAGCTCCAGGCCTTAATTGAAGGCACATGTAACCTACATGTGGAGAGGTGGAGAGCCCCCACTGACAACCACATGAATGTACGGAGGCCCTTCGTGAAAGGATAGAAGACGGTAGTGGCATGAGGTTTAACTTGGGTTCATCATTCCTTCGGGGTTCAGCTCCATTCTCTCCATAACAAACATGCATCAGGCTATAGCCCTAGATGGGTTATAACCCATCTGATAACTGCGATCGGGCTCCTAGCTAGCTTGTGTTTTTCAGGGCCATTGTGAGTCTAGTGGAAGAAATTAAGTTAAGGCAACTTTAACTAGAGTGTAAAATTGCATCCTAAGCCTTAGGGGGTTATATTATGTTTTGCAAAAAAAATATATGAGGAAATTCCAAGAGCAATATTGCACAGTGAAAAATATGAATAATAAGAAGAAAGAGGGTTATTTGTACTCACCTGAAAACAGTAGTAGCACTCTTTCCTTAGGTAACTATGACGACACATCCAGTGTTTAAGTGGTAATTTTTTATCAACCAAACAGCTATGGACTGCAGGGATCAATGGATCTGAATCATATAATCTAGTGTCGCACCTAGACACCAAATTACGAAGATTACCAGACTGCAAATTAAGACATTTATTTCTACGTAGTAGTGGAATGTTACTACTTTAAGTAAAATAACCTAAATACCAACCTCAACCGCTGTTGCCATTGCGTGACAATGCCGGGGCTGGCAAGCCTATAAATTTGTCAGAGAGGACACAAATAACCTCTTACGTGTTTTTTAATGCTTTGTCTCCCACATGGTGTCAATTTGCATTTTTGCAAAGGAGCTCATTTACGCATTTGAAACTTTATTGCCACCAAACAGCATCAACTGCACACCCTTCATAGTGAGCGGTTGTGCTTTTACTGCCTTCATTTCCTCATTTACTTTTCCACTTTAAAACACAGAATTTCTCACATGCGTACATTACTGCAAACAAACAGCATGTTAGTTTGACAGGCCACGATTGTTAAAAGTCAATGCCAAAAAAACGTTTAAAGTGCTCCATGTTTTGGCTGTTCATGTCATGTTCATGTCTTTAAAGCAACCTTGCTAACATACTGTTCAATGATATTTTCTCATCTGTCCTCATTGCCTCTTGTGTACTGCCTTGTCGCCCTTTAAAAAAAAGAAAAAGATGTGCCCTATGTAATCTATTTCTAAGCGTCAATAACATTCTTGAGCACCTTTCTTTGACTCCCAGAGGCTAAATCGAACCAAAAAACTCTGATTTACTGCCATAGTCAGCACTATTGGATTTTTAAAGCCATTCGTTCAACACAGGCAATAACAGGCTAATAGCCCTGAGCATGGCCATTCTGTGTATTATAAAATAAGCCCTTACACACACAATTTACAATTTGTCAGGCCAATTATGGAAAGAAAACCGCTACAGTAGTTGGATTTAATGTACATTTCGACTGGGACTTTATCATTAGCTTTACGTTATCATGGGATGAAGCGAGGAGAATCAATGAGAAGTGAGGATCAGTTGATGTGTTGGTTGTCCTCACACATGACTGGAAACAAGTGGTTCTCTCTCCCGAGGCCAGAGCTAGTAGAGATTTTATTATTTTTTAATATTGTTCTTAATTGCCCGGTGTAAACGATCAGTCATGTGACTCTACTGGGAAAAGTGTTTTTTTATATAATCAGCAAAACATGTTACAGAGAAAGGTCATGAGAAAATGAAGATATAGCCTATATGAATGGTCCATTATCCTACCATTTCCATTATTAGGAAAGTCCCATTATGAGATGAATGTTCTTCATTTATGTTATAATAGGTGTTCAACTCTGATGTGAACAGAGAACATAAAATATAAAGCTGTATTTATACTGTCCAAAAGGTAGGCATTTTCATTTGTCAAGTCGTTCTCTTTGATGTTTTACATTAAGTAAATCCGTATTTGCAGTAAAACATCAAGGTACTCACTTGAGTAGGCTGGCACTTCTCTACAGCTCTATGTGGTCAGCACTTAAACAATTTAACTAAGTAGATAGAAATGACCTGCCCGCTTCATGGTTTGAGCATCACAAATGGGAAAGACTTTAGATTTTACGCCATATCATGTGAACAGAGTGGGGAATGACGCCATTGTCTGAGAGCTTTAGAAATTAACACAACCTCTCGTACTATGACAGAAAAGCATCAGCATGTGATGCATAAAAAACTCATTTTCTAGTGCATTCACAAGAGGCTATAATAACCTATTTGCATAAATGTAGGGATTTGTGTCAGGTCAGCCGTATGAGAGACATTTGGTTGTTATAGAAATGTTTATTACCATATCTACCATATCCAAACTGAGGAAGACTGTGTTTGACCCTTTCATTTGGGTGACTACAATAAGAACTTGCTGGTTCTAATGTGTGGCATAACATTAAGCTCAGTATTATTTAAAATGTCTGAAATGTAAACATGCACTTGGCTTGAATTCACTGAACTGGCAAATCTGGACCTTAAAAAAAAGCAAATTCTCCAAATTACCCCTGTAAAATAACACTATAACACTATATTTACTTTGGTTAAACTCAACGAGGGGTTAAAATTCCTGTTAATTTACTTTACCAATATAGATTAATCCACATCATCAACTTGACTAAATAAACAAAAAGAAATTCCTGCAAAAATCCTGGACTTGACAACACTTTCTCTCCTTCTTTACTTAAGCACATTCACAGTGAGAAAAAGACTTGCATTCATTGCATTTCTGGAATACTTGTTGGTGGCATATTGTAGGTGGAGCAAACAAAGCCGAGGGAGTGATTGCGGAGGAACCGGCCCCCAGAGCCGTGGACAAAGAGCCACGGAGAGAGACGGCCCCCCAAGCTGATTATGTGAAAGGAGCAGACAAAGAGCTGGGAAGAGCTCTCTGAGGGCCATGGAGGGAGAGGAGTGTCCGAGCAGGCCCGCGCACACAGAGCTCTCCCTTAAAGAGCCAGTGGAGCACGACCGTGTGTGGTCCATTATCACACCGAGCCCAGCCCCAGTGGGGAAGACAGATACCCTGCATGCTGGTCGCAAAAACCCTAGTAAGAAAGCCCCTGGGGGAAACAAAGGCAGCACTCCCACTGAGAGGTGGGAAGAGAGCGAGTGCTATTGAGGGAAGGGGTCGTAAGAGCATGCCTGCGTGGGCTTCCGCTTGTTCACGGCCGGACAATGGGCTCTGACAGGTGCTGAGGCGGTAGGCTGAACGGTTAGCGTGTGGAGGTGGAAGGCTGTAGGCTACAGATTCAGGAAGGGGTTAACACTTAATGATGCAAATGGATTCCCAATGAGAGCACCACAAGAATGTACGTCCTCCATTTATGACTTCGCCTGTTTACTGACCAAACAAACGATGGAACCCTACCGTGTAAACAGCTTCAGACGCTGTTTTATGTTTATGTTTATTTGAGCCTAACAAAGCTGAAAATAGAAACCACCTCACGTTCATTTATCACGTCAGTATTTCCACTATTATGCGCTGAAGTAGAAGCACGTGTCATTGCGTTGGGGTTGGAAAAACCCACGACTCATCCTGCCCCTTTATCCACCCGATGTGGCACTCTGAGAGCCACGACAGGAAGCCGAAGTGCCGCTCGTCCTTCAGCCAGAAGGCTGCTCCGGGGCTTGTGACGCCTGGAACTGCAGCTCAGCCAATTGCGCGAGCTCTTATCTACGTCAGCGCCTTACCGCGGCGTTTCCAGGTCAGCTGCCAAAAGTTGAAAGGCGCGGGTAAGGTCCACTTCCCAGGAAACCTTTCCTTAAGCAATTAGGGTCAGCGGGTCTGTGCTGACGGCTGCTGAGCTGCCATTCAGTGTGCACAGGATTAGCAAAAGGCAGGAAGAGCTATAGAACCTGGGACGTGACAGTTGGCTTCTTTCTTTATACAAATATACTAAGACACAGGATAAGGTGACACTGTACATTTTAAACTATACTGTTTATGATATCTAAAATCGAATTCCAAAATGAAAATAGACACAAAGCTGCCAACAATTTTAGAAGTTTTTAGAAGTGAATTTAAGCCTTAGCATAGGCCACTGTGTGTAAGATCTACTGTGTGCTACACACAGTAGTATCCTTATTTCCTATAGTATATTTTATAAGACTCTGATTTCAAAAGATTTACTGTACCATACTGTAAACTGCATATTGACTATCATCTTCCAGTATAATGCTTAAGCATTGTATGGGTCTGTGCCTGATCCTGTTAGTAAACAGGAACTACTATCTTTAGCAAACAGTACGCTGTGCTTACAGGGACGTTTTTGCTCAACACAAATTTAACAAATGTTACAACTTTAACTTGCAGGTCCCACAGGCCTTACAATAATAAAGCACACTTTGGTACAGTATCTTGTATACAGTATACTCGTTTGGTTCATGGATGACCTCCCTCCATGGCCCAAGCTTCCCGCTATGCCAGGTCTGTTACACAACAGCATTATCTGCTGTTTAGAGTGGGTGAGCGGGGTGAGTTCACTAAGCAGCAGGCTCTCTTCAGACAAACCAATCCCCGGGCCCTATCACAGACCTGACACTGTATATCCTAAAACACAGAGCATGTAAAGAACAAGCACACGTTCATCAAACAGCACTCAGCAGCTTGTTAGAGATGTGTGATAGACTGTTATGTGGGCGTAAGCTTCCAGGTCCAGGCTACAGTCTTTCTTAACACCAGTTCACAAGGAATACTACTGTAGCTAACATCTTATTATTACAGTACTCCATAATGGTGGTGAGTTGTGAAATATAGTTTTGCCCCTGTTCCGACATTTATCAGTTACATATGTTATAGATTCTCTTTCAGCATTTCCAAGTTACTATAGTGGAAGTTAACAGAGCCAACATTCATACATCCATTACATCCAGGCAAGAATAAACGATTTAGGCTAATGATAGTTTGTCTTCAGAATCATACAATAATGATTCCTGCCATACTGAGTAGAATTGCACTTAAAAAAATCTCAATTACTCTTAGTCATTCAAAGAACAGATTTATTTATAAGTTGTGTGACCATCTGGACTAGAAATATGAGCAGAATGACACCTTCATTCATAATCGTGAGCTTGTCAGAAATAAGCTTTGAGAAAATTCATAAAATGGACCCACTTTTATATTTAATTTCTCAATAGTTGTAAAAGTATAGAAACTAAAGTAAAGTACAGTAACATCACCACCCACTTTCTACCTCTGGGAGCTATATTTGAAATTAGGCTATGGTCAAGCCCACTTATTCTTCTGTAGAATCTGCCTTAGAATAATGTGACATTTTATCAGCATGCTAATAGCAACTTTGTGGAACGGAAGTAATCAATTTAAAATTACAATGTGCCAAAAATGTGTAGTCTGTTAGGACTGTGCAAATCTGAAGAGAAAACATAAAAGCAAGCCCTGCCAAGAAACACGATTTTATTGTAGCCAACTGCAGCAAGATTTATTGTACAAAATCCAATGTTTCAATTCTCTGTACAATATTTCAATTATCCAGGCATATTCAATATCACACTATCAATGCTAGAAGCTTTAAACAAGTTGAAACACTCATAGTCCATATGTCTAGTTTGGACTAGGTAACCAGGCCAGCCTTGTTCAGTCTCATTCACTAAACATCAATTCACTCCCATCTCGCTAGAGATAAAGAAAGAACAGCCAAATATAAACCACAAGTGGAGATCAAAGTTGTTTAATTAGAGCTGGCCAGAAATACCACTAAGAGGTGAAAGTTGTTCAGTGAGAATTTGTCCAACTAATAATAAACTGTCACATCTGGTATGTGCTTCTGGATGTAATTGCTTGGAACCTCCTCATCAGGTATATTCCACCTTACACCTCCAGGGATATTTCATAAAAAAACATCATCTGTGAGTTAAATGTAAAAATACTAATAATAATAATAATAATTAAAAAGCAGAGAACACTGTTTTTATATGTTTGCGCACACTGGGAATTCAGTTGTTATTACAGGTTGCCAATTTTAACCATGCTTGTTTTTCTCAACCACCTTGAAAAAAAAAACACGACAAGATATGTAAATATGAGCTAGCTACAGTGTATATAATAGTCATATAAGAATATTTTACAAATACTGACAGAACCATTTTCATGATTACAATTCTAACCATTTAATTTTTATTACATTTACATTCTCAGTCCTCGGGCTATATCAATGAATAAGTGAGTAGTTCGCATAAATACATTCATGGAAGTGATTAAATCTATTTCACTCATAATCCCTTGGCTGAAATATGGGATTTCTAGGATAAGCCCGGGAGGGATGTTGGTCTTGACCGCCTAACAACGCGAGGATGAGGATAGCCACAACGCTCCAACCAGACAAACGAACAAGGCATCTTCGACACCTCCTCCCCCAAACACACCCTCCCCCCACAGACAGGCCAGGAATGCAGTGCGATGTTACACTGACCTACAAAGCGCTCTCCTATGGGAATATATTATGATTCAATCCAATCATATTCCATTAAAAGTCAGTTTGAGGAGGCATTGTATTGTGGTGAGGTCCCTGCCCCCATTCAAGAAAAACAAAAAAGTAGGCTTTGTTTTAAAGAGTTATGTGAAAAAGGAAAAATATAATAAAATAGAAAACATCACAAAAATCTGATACACACATTGAAGTGTATACGTATTGAAGAGTATGCGTATTGTAATGAGACCGAGGAGACACTACAATAACAGGAGGAGGGAACCGCCCACATAGAGGAGTGGTCTGGCAGGGACAGTACCTCCCTGCCAGACTGTTCTCAGAACAATGGAGTGTTTGCAGGTGTTTGCCATCGGCAATCAGGACACATGCAACACCTGGGGAATAAAAGGCAGCAGCAGATAGCTCTTGGGGTGCAACATTTGTTTTTTGCAGGCTGGCTAAGGATAACTGCTACCTTATTTACCAGCTGGTCATTTTTAGCCCTACAAAGCAGTGTCCCTGCTATTG
>JAODUG010033376.1:0-18463 GCA_027564795.1 Aphredoderus sayanus
TTGTGTGTGTGTGTGTGTGTGTGTGTGTGTGTGTGTGTGTGTGTGTGTGTGTGTGTGTGTGTGTGTGGCCCCCAGTGCGCATGCAGGTGCACAATGCAAAGGCGTTTGATAGAGAGAGCAAGAGAGAGAGGTGATGAATACAGAGAGAGGGATAAAGAGTGAGAGAGAGAGAGAGAGAGAGAGTGAGAGAGAGAAAGAGAGAGAGAGAGAGTGAGAGAGAGACATAGATAGAGCATAAAATGATGCATTGACAGTTTGGCAAACCCTAATTTTCCCTCGCCTATACCATGCTGTCTTTGTCTCTTCCTGATCATCATATGTTCTCAGTTTCTCCATCGCTGGTGTACATTGTATAGGACAGGAAGTGTGAATCTCTCTCTCACACACACACACACACATACACACACACACATACACTTATACACTTACACACACACATACAGTTATTACTAACAGCCACCCATGAGAGTTTTGTTTTCAAAGTGTATGCATTTAGCATTAATACATACATACAGTAGGCAATATGGGATGATATGGACTCATATGCTACAGTTATACTACATAGCATATGATTCCATTATATGTAATATAGCATATAATGGAATCTTTCTCACATCTTAGACAGATTCATCGATATCAAAGAGTCATCACTGTACAAGGCATATGGCAGCTTATCCACAAGACAGGGGGGGAAGAATAGATGTGTCTAGGACAGGGTTCTGGAGAAGACACCTATTACCCTATTCTTCGTATCTCTGCAATGTCACGGACCCATCACACTACTCCCAATGGCTTTTCAGCCTACAGTACATCAATTCACCGTTTCCATTTTCTGCCTCTTTTTTAATGCACCATCCGTTATCATGGTGAGAATGCTATCACAAATCATTAGGATAGAACAGACAAAGAGAGAGAACACAAGTGATTTAGAAAGCGAAAGCAAGGTCATACAGTTTCAGTATTTGGTACTTGATGTGCTTGTGTGTTTTGGATGCTTTAGACGCTTTCCTGTTTTCTTGCCTAAACAATGTTAGATTACTGACTGGGCACACTGGGTAAAGGCCAATTGTCTTTGCCCCCCCTCCCAAATAAACCCACTTGTCTAGGAAGGGTTCTTTATTTGCCTGCCTTTTTTATCCTCTTTATTGTCTGTCTATTTATAGCATAATATGGTTCCCAAATAGGATCCGGGACCAGGTCAAAACATCTTCTGTTTACAGATACGCTTTATTTCAGTCATTACAATAGGCTACAGTGCTTTGTTTCAGAATCAGAGCTGTATGACTAAGATAGTGAAGAGATTCAAGATATTAAAGATATCGCAGACAATCACAGGAAGGTTATAAAGTCCTTTGTCAGACAGTTTTTAATTATTTATATTTTATGGTTTTGTATGTGTTCTACATTACATTTACACAAGAAGTCCATACAGTTTGAAGTCCATAAAATTAATCTCCAAAAGTAACAATACTTTCTGAATTGCACTTGCATCATTAACTTTGAAGTGGATCTAGTGAGTCCTTTGAATATCTGGGAAATAGTCCTGTTAAATAGCATTATTATGTGGCTGTTTGAATTGGCCATAATGGCATACATATCTCTGTTTGGGAACAGGCAGACAGGAATGCTAATGAATATGTGTGTGTCCGTGTGCACGCGCACACTCAGGAAACCACGCATGAATGCCCCACACATTCAAAACTCTCAACTAAAGCAGAATACTATAATCAGAGTCTTTCAAAGAATACAGGTACTGTATATTTTATTTAGCTCGTGCTAAGAGGTTAAGTTCAGTTCCCCTTGGAAATGGTTCTTCTCAACCGACAGAAGACCATGAATTATTCATAGAGGGAATGGGGCTGTGGTAAGTGAAAGACAGCAGATGTACTATTAACACTGTTACAGCCTTTGGCCACATGCTGGAGGTTTCTGTGGGTGAGATCCAATTAGATAAGGCGGGAGAACGCAGCTGTCTTATCTGACCTCTTATTTCCTGCTTGATCTCTTCTTGACCACAGCGCCATGATAAAGCTGCATTATGTGGGAAATACAATGATATAGTTGTGTGTCCTGAAATAATATGCGATGGTGTATATAATTTATATACTGTGTGTATATATATATATATATATATGTATGTATTAAAACATTTGCTAGCTAGCCTTATATTATGAACACAGCTGCAAAGGTGGCCAAAGGGGGTATGTGAGATATGTGTATGTCTATGAGCTCTGTAGGGGGAGAAGTAGAGAGGAGTGTAACCTAAGGATGACACTCCATGAATTCTGTGGAACTTGTCCATGTAGAGCATGCTGTATAGTGCAAACCTCCCATGGTACCCACATGGAGACACAGGAGGATGTGAAAGCAACTCATCCCTGAAACATGTACGCCTCGTGTTTCTGAAGAGAAGTATTTGGCCCAATATAACAGTAGCCAGCACCGCGCTATATTCAGCATATTTATTCATAGAGGTACCAGCCTCACTAGTGTACTGTAACTAGCCAACACAGCAATGTTTGGCAATTAAATGGAAGTGTTTACATTTTTTTTTACTGAACATGCATTTAGGCCAAACAGGCTACCACAGTTCACTAAATACAATAGGAAAATAAAAATATCTAGGGATTTCACTACTGTTAATATGAGTTTGAGGACACACCTTGGCTTACTAATGAAATTACATTAGTTCAATCTGTCAGTGGTTGCGTAAAAGTTTATTTTAAATGACCCCATTGTGTTTGAGTGTTTATGTAGGAGATATATAGCGTATAGTGAATGAGGGATAGAGGTAATTTTCTTCTAATGTGAGACAAACAAATTACTATTAAATTGTATTCTTAAATTGTATGCTCAACACTTGAGGAGACACTGGTAACAATGAACAGGTTGTGGTCAGCCATATGAGCTTCCTCAATGCAGATTCCCCTATAGCTGTAGTTGTTCCTATTGTTTTAAAACCAAAGAAGGATTTTTTTACCCCGCTATTTCCACCCTTTTATCTTCCTCCTCTTCCTTTCCCCTTTCACCCTGCTCTTTATGCTGTATTCAGTGTCTTAGCTTAGGGGGCGGTGGAGGATAGTGTCTTAAGCAGCAGCTTGTTGTTTGTTTGTGGGGGTGTATTAGGAGTACAGCGTGGCCAGGCCATTAATCTCCATTACATCACATTCAGGAGCAGACACATAGACACAACACTGTCACGGTGCCTCTGCGCCCCAGAGAAAATATTACAGTCACCACATACATACAATATATATCGCCCTTATGCTGCGAGGGCTGAAAGATCTACTGGCAGGAGCACAGCTATATTATGTCATTGGACACTTCTGGGCAATGAGGTGCAAAGTGTTCAATACATTCACCAAAACCTTTTGACCCTAAAACGATTGGAAAATTGCGAAGGAAAGTCTGCAATCCAGGGTTCTCCCATCCCCCATCCCATGCAAGGCAGAATCCTCAGGCCACTCCTGCTGTGGCCTATTTGCCTATATTCTGGGCGTCACTTTTGATATCTGTGTGCTTTAGTGGCTGGTTTCAGCTCTTGCCAGCACCATATGCAATTTCCCTGGCTGCCTTGGAATTCTGATAGACGTGTTAACACCCCTTCTGAGGGTGGACACACATGCCTTGTGCACCTGTGTACACACTGGAGGCCACACACACACGCACACAAACTTATACTGCATACACAAAGTACAATTCAGGTAGGAAGGTAGGGAGAAAATAAGGTAGGCAGAGAGAAAGAATAAATGAATGCACAAGTCTTTATAGGTAGTCTTTGTGTACACTTTGATGCTGCCTCATGTGACGAAACCAATCTTGCATAGCCTGACAAGGTCAGTATGTCCAGGTGAAGCCCCACTATTGGGTGCCCCACCTCCAGCAGATAGCACCTCCTCCCTGTTCCTATGGTAACATGGCGTTACTGGCATGAGGTGAAGTGATTACGATAGGTCGCAGTTTGTCTCTGTTCCCTCTGCCTCTTGCTGTCTAATCTTGGCTTCCCACTCATTCTCTCGCTCTCTCTCTCCATTGTCTTGTTGCTCTCTCTTTCTCGCTAACTGCGTTGTTAGACTCCATCTGTTGCCAAACCCTTGTTCTTCCCCCGGAGGCAAAGGGTCTGCCGAGGCAATGAAGATGAACGGTTGTTCCACCCCAATTAACGAAATCAGATGGGCCACTCTGAATGTGGCAGGTCACATCTGAACAGATTGCGAGACCCACAAATATCATTGTTACGTTGCCATTGTTACGGATCCCTCCGGTTTCCATGGCCGTGCCCGCCGCCAGGTCAACTGCCGTCTGCTTCCGCAGATGCTGGGATGTGATTCATTACGGTGATCGATAACATGCTGTGATGGAGCATCCGTTAATTAGATTTCTGTTCTTGGCAAAGCTGTTCTACAAGTATCTTGATCCATCATCACGATAACAATGTGTTTTTCCTTAAGTAAACAACCTATCATTTTAGAGAAAAAGCCATTTAATAAAAAACCTAAAAGCCTATAGTGCACCTTTTCTTTTAAATGTGCTATTTTATTTGTCCAGAATTGTCCTTTTGTTAGTGGTTGTACTGTATAAAAATGTCTGGGGTGCATTGGGGTGTCTGGAATGTACCTTATGTTGTTATGACTATTATATGCATGGATTTTCCATAATTAAGAGCTAAACATTGTAACATTAAGTCAACAAGGTTAATCTCAAATACAGCAGTCATGATCAATGAAGCTTATAGAGATTATGGAAAAATGCTTCATTATCTAGTTCCTTGAATTGCAGTTGCATGACGTTTGATTCAAAAGTCTAAAGGTTTTCTGGGTAAAGATTGATTGGGATTGTTAAAAAATGAGTTATGGTTATGATTTTAAGGGCTTGCTAGTACAGTCAAACAAATACAAACATGCTGTTTACACAGTATGTTTGAAACTGGACTCTGTGAACAAATAAATTATTGAAAACAACTACAGTACCATACTGTTCTTAGTTGATGCAACACCAGTGCAAGGTGATATCCTATTTTGCTGCGTGATAGCTAAGAGGGTCTTGTAGGTGTACGACGGTGTACAGTAGGTTAAAATATGACCGTAAAGAATAAGGGTGGGTGGATACTGTTAAGTGTTTGTGGTCAGCACAGTTTTGACCGTTTCATCTCTTTGTGGTCTCTTTGTTAGTTAGTAGTTTGTTAGTGTGTTCATTTTTCGTATATTTTCTTCTATGTATTTTAATATATTTGTAAAGTTTATTGATGTGATTTACGATTGAGTTCTAGGCCTGTCCCTATTACGTGTTGTTCTGAAAACAGAATCACATCTATTGTGCATTGTGAACAACAGAAATAATCAGAAACTAGTGTCTTTGTGCTTTCACACATTTCAGATTCAACAGATGTGAATTCGGATGGTGTTAGAACATGACTGAAGGTCTGCCAAAAGAACACACACCCTGGGGTTACAAAGCTGACCTGGATGCTGCTAGAAAAAAAATGCACTGCACACATCAACAGCAGACAGACATTTCCCCACTATGGTATACCTGCCATATAATTGGTGTGTGAGAAATGCGATGGGGAACCCATTCGGTTCTTAACAACTAGGGAGCACTTGTGCTATTTTCTCTCCTCCGCATGCTTAGAATAAAAAGAGTGATGCATTATTCAGGTGCACCTGTGCCTTTGTGTGGTTTGACTGTCAGTTGTTGTTTTTTTGTGTGGTTTTATTTGGCCAAAGGCTACTCACTTATTCACAAGGGGATTGAGCATTCTTCAAATTAACTAAGGTGCTCAGTGAAGTGTATATGACAACTCTCATATATCCTGTCATGTAATCACAGGTTGGTAGCAAATACTGAAAGTCACACCATGGGATCTAGAGGTGTCAGGAGCCAAGCCTAGCCTCTAGTTAAAGAAGACAAGTGTAATATTTGTCCTACGCCTAGGAATAGCATGAAAGGTGCTATTTTGTGTGCTCAGAATAAAAAGTTTGAAAGTTTATAGCATTTCACAGAAAAAAACAATGAATCCATTATAGGTATTGTAGTTTGTTTTCAGCCCAGGAGTTATGTTAATTAACCACTGCTAATAAGGGGGCAGGGTTGGCTAGTGGATAATACTTTACAGTAATACTTTACAATACATAAGTGTCTGCTAAATTACTTAATTGTGAATTAGTTGAATGGAGGTGCAAGAACAGAGAAATGTTACAATAACCTTCCTACAATTACTATAAGGATGTATCTCTACGTTTCCTCTGATTGTTGTTGTTAAAGAAGTACATTTTATATTTCTTATTTATATTCAAGGTATGTTTCAAAACATAAATATATCTTACATTTTGAAAATGCAGAACTGGTTTGGGTCTCGGAACATTACAGTAATGTATCTACTGTGGTTTTAATTTGAGGTAAGGGTCAAGGGTTCAACAAATGTTTACTTGTGCTTGAAGCAGGAAAATATGGCAACATGAGAAATTCAGATTTAACATTTCACCAATGATGGTATATACAGTAATGTAACTGAGCTGGAAGCGTAAGGGGAAAAGCAACAATTTATACAATAGGGGCCTTTTATATAAAACTATCAACTCCATAGACAGCACCAGGTTCACCTCTGTGCTTGTATTTGAAACTTAATGAGCTCACACACCTCACCTCTGTAGGCCTGTTCCCCTCTGAGACCAAAAGGCCACAGTACGCATAAATCATGCAGGCTGCAATGATTGTGCATTATCAAATCTTCATCACAATGAAATTGGTATCAGGAGACGGACGTGAATGAACAATTGCCCTCTGTCTGTCAATTACAGTAGATTTTAAGGCGTCCCCTGAGGTGATGATACTCCTTCCACAACACCCCTGATTCAGCAAATTAGCTCCAGCACTTTCACACAATTCATCTTTATCTGTACCCACTGTGATAATGACATATATGTGCCTTATAGATATACTGTACTGTATTAAGCACTACACACATTTCTTTTTAATGTGCTGAAATAAACCCTAACAACAAATGTGTATTTTTCGCTGCAGGCTCTATGGGTGGTCAAAGTCAACATGCAGGGCAATGTAAATATCAGTAAACACAAGCAATTTTGAAGTCCTGATGAGTGTGTATGTGTGCGTTTTTGTGTCTGTCCCTACTGGCACAATCTGTCTAACGATCTGTCTTAAAGTCAGTGGGTATAGATCTGCTAAGGGGATGAGTATCCAGTTAATTACATTTACAATTCAATGGTTGAGATTCATTTCCTATAATGTTAATGTTATGAAAATGGAGAATGAATTAAATGGTTTGGTTAAAAAGCTTTGCTGTTTGATTAGATTAGTCACACTGATACATTTTCCCCTTGCTACCAACTGTAATAAAATCTCCAGCAGTCTTTGAAATTATAGGAATTTCAGTATAGCTATCTATGAATTAAAATTGATATTGGACGTGCATGATCTACATAATCCCCCTTTAACATCCTATATTGCTTATCTGTACAGTATGTGAGAAAAATATACACAGACTAAAAGCCATTTTTTATAGAGGGTCTAAATGTAGGCTAAACCCTGGGAAATGCCCATTTCCTTCCCGTACAACATGTAATATGTAAGTATCTAACATGCTTACATATGGTAAGTGGACTGCACTTATAGTGCTTTTCCAAACTGCCGGCCATTTAAAGCACTGAATGAGATTGCCTCACATTTACCCATTCACCTGTACATGCATACAGCGATGTGTCAGCCGTGCAAGGTGCCATCCAACCACAGGGAGCAGTTAGGTGTCTTACCCTCGCTCTGGTACACTTGGACACTTTAACACTTAGCCAGGGTTATAACCAGTGACTTCTCAATAACCCAATGCCCTGGGCTATACTGCTCCAGTGCCGCCCCACAATTAATGAATGTTTACATAGCAGAAATACTGAATATTCAGTAAGATCATATTTCCATGACCCAACCTCACACACCACAAAACAAACACACACTCTTCTTTCTCTCTCTCTGCCCACAACTGTAGAATTATTAAAACACATAAAGAAATAAAAAATCGTATGTAAGTGTATTGCAATCGACGGAGACCTGAGCCCTTTATGCATGCGCACACACACATACAAACACACGCACACTCGCACATGCACACACACACACACACACACGTTCATAATATCCAATTTTGACTTGGAGCCGAGCTGAGACAGAACCACATAAGAAATCAGATTGCAGATCAGATCACTGCTGAGTGAAATCAATGGATGGCTCCTTCGTTTTAATAAAAAAAAAAAAAGTCTGGCATTTTATTAAAAGGACTGGAGGATGTGGCTCTCATGGGTGTACGGGATCAGAGAATCACATCGCAGCCATTGCAGCCATAATGCCGACTGGGAGGCTTGTCCAGGTTTGAAAATAAACACATAGCACCAGATTAAAAGGTGCTGATGCTATCCTAGAGACCCCTGAAAATATTGTAGGTAAAAATAGTCATCCTCCTGTCAAGCAATTACATTGGTTTACAGTGTATGTAGCCCTCTGTTTCTCTCTCATTTACAGTGCTATTGTAACACTGATTTTACCTTCATGCAGATGTACATTTTCTACTGTTTTACTGTAGATCATAGACTACCACAATTGAGATTAATGAGGATAGTATTATTGTTCAAGTTGAGATTTTAGTAAAGTTATTATTTGCAGCGTACAGTATGTTCATCGCAGGTCTAAATAATATTAACATATTTTATTAAATAATTTTTCATGTATCAGTTTTTGTGCCTTCAAACCAATGACAAAAGTAGAGAAACTGACAGGGATAAACTAAATTTCTGTCTCATTCACCACAAACCCAGAGGGAGGCCAGATCCATTTGACTTTCACTTACAGGAACACCTTGAATGCCTCCAACACTCTCAGGTACAGGTAATAACCTAGCTTGTACCTGGCATCTAGTATGGAGTTATGTGGGTCAAACACTATCATGAACAGAGATGCCAGTAATGAAAATCAGGGAGCTATAGAGAAGCATATTTCCCCCAGCACAAGCAACACACAGTACAGTACTGTACATCCACACATCCAGGAAGAACCAACTAGCAAGTAACGCTAATTAGGACTTTAGGCTAAGCCTTGTACTCACTAGGTAAGAAATACTGTGGTGCCCTTGGGATAAATAACGGGAGAATTGGGGACACAAAGTGGATGGTCTAAGAATAGAGTCGGACATAATCAATATGTATGACAGGTAGGCAGTGCACGTATTAGGGAGCCCATTCATAAGTGTAAACTGGATTTATGGCATGGCACCTGTGTTTTTAAATAACAATTATTTGTTTGGCATTTAATTAACATATACGCCTAGCCTATATTTCGTGGGTGTGAGACTGTGAATTTAACCTACAATCGCAAACAAGCAATATAAAAGGAAAATACATGAATTTCCATGTAAAAGGCAGTCGATGAGAGGACATAAGAGGCATAAGCAACACTTTGTCAGAGGTCAGATGGAAAGATCCTCTGTCCCTTGGGGTGGGAGGGGCTTCTTACAACGTGGACTCTTGCACGACGCACTGCTTTCGCTTCCAAACCTCGCGAATCTGTCCAGATCCATACCTTTGGATAGCGCTATTATAAACGTGGAAATGACCCAAATAATTCCGAATGGGATCGCCCACGCCAAATAGGTAAGATGAAACGAGTGGATGGAAAAAAAGAGTGAGTTTCCATTCACATGGATGAGTGAAAATATATTTTTAAACAGACGGGGAGGGGGGAATCTGTTTTTGGAGGTTTGTTTGCGTAACTTGACGTTTACTGTATGTTCGCACTCTCTGTCCGTGCGCAACGCGCGCTGCTCTCCAGAGCAGACGGTTGGTTCAGGTGCAAGGCTGATCGTTGCGCGCCAAAATAGCCTCCGATACAATCGTCTTTTACTTTTACAAAGTGTATCCTGCTATATTGTTATTGTTTGTGAAGCAGCGTTTTTTGTCAGAGAAATATTGGCTGTGACTTGTAACCAATGTGATTTTCACAGGGGACCCCGGCAAGGATAGGCAATCGTTCGGAATGATGATGCATCTAACAACGGTGGTCTTAATTCTGCTCGTGACCGGTATCGCCAGAGGTGATATTGTGATTGTGTAACATAATACAGTTAATTCAGGTGATAGGTTACTGGAAACAACACATTTATGCAGCAGGCATTTATAGCTTATTTACATTAATCTATTTTCTGAACTGTATTTGTGTTTAGGTAACTGATGGGATACAAATATAGTTAGTTATTTGATTCTGGTGAAAACATGTCTCGTTTTTAATATATTTTAAAGGACTGGAATGCAGTGGAGGTTGCAACATAGAAAATGGGTTCTGTGAAAAACCAGGGGAGTGCAGGTACGAAAATAAAATTTGAATTATTTTATGAAGGGTCTGGGGTCAGCATTTGCATAACTCAATAAAGACATCTAGAAATGCTTATCCTTGAAAGCTGCATTTAAAACGTGTCCAACTGTAGCTCATTCTTCTCCTACATGTATCCCCCACATGTCCTAAATCATCTGCCAAAAGGCTCTTGTTTGTTGACATCGTTTAATTTTCTGGCTATGTGTTCAAGAATTTGCAGAATGAGCCAAAATTATCAGCATTGGTGTTTTGTTTTGTTTTATAAAACCATTTATCCTATATCTTAAATGATGCATATTTTCATAATCTAATCCAACACTTTACCAAAACGTCATTGCAATTCTGTAATGTTCTGTGTGTCTGTGCAGCAGAGGTAGTTCAGGGATGTTCTTTTGTTTCTCAGGTGCAAACCAGGCTGGCAGGGGGAGACATGTGATCAATGCGTTCCCTTCCCTGGCTGCTTGCATGGCACATGCCAGAAGGCATGGCAGTGTATCTGTGAGGAGGGTTGGGTGGGCAGCCAGTGTGATCAAGGTAGGAATTCATTCTGCTAATAACCTTGGCTGGCTTGGAGCCCCCACCATTTGTCTGTGGTGGAAATGTCTGGCCTGTGAATGACTGTGAGTGTGTTGGGAAACGTAGTTTCTAATTGTGTATTTCAGCACACCAGTGGATGTACTAACAACAGAATAATGAAGTGCCATCTGCTTTCTCGCCAGGGGGCAAGAGACACATGCCATCACATACCCGACAAATAACAAAGGATATTTGCCTGCTTTTCTTCTCACGCATTTCAAAACTGAATTTGTGTATTTAAATGGAACAACCAAAAATACACAACACGTATTTTCATTTCTAGATTGTTTATCCAACAGAACATAGTGTTTACTGTTTCTCCTCTTTGTTTCTTTTAAATTGATGAACATTTTTGAAATATAGAAGGCGTAGTCTGGCTCTGTTGCATATTCAACGAGCTCAGATCTGTTGCTATTTCTGTGGAGAATTATGCACACTGCCTGTAATGTATCCCGTCTCTCATTGTCACTTTTGTTCTTGGTGACGAGAAGGGAAAGAGAGTAAATGAAAGTGAATGGGGAGACAGAGAGCGAGAGAGAGAAAATTCATGCTAGGACTAAATACAGCGTGTGCTTATTGTATAGTAGCCTGCACTGTATATCTTCTGTTCCCAGACACTCGCCGGTGCTCATCCATGCCTTGCACGGGCAATGCTACCTGCGTAGAGACAGGAGAGGGGGCGTACCTGTGCATGTGCCCTCACGGCTACATTGGGGAAAACTGCCACCAGAAGAAAGGACCTTGCCTAACAAATGGGTAGGTGCAGATGTAGACCCATCTGAATCCCCACACAAAAACCATCCTAACCCTTTACAGGGCCAGATTACTGGCAGGTCTGACCTAGAGGAATTATCTCCCTGTCGGTCCGGTCTATAAAAGGACTCCCCTGAGATGTAGCTGGCTAACACAGCCTCCTACACACACACACACACACCCCACAACACACACAAACACAGATCCCCAGTGTGTTTTCTCTTTGTAAGACAGGCCTGTTATTGACTTTGAAAACAAAACCTACAATTCAATTCAAGTCAATCCAATAAAACACCACATGAATTCCTTGCCTCTGGCTCGATGAGTAGCGACTTGAGACCCTTTTTTCATTTCTTAAAAATCGAAATAATTAGACCCTCACTCGAATGGCTGGCCAATTACAGTAACCCCTATTAATTTCGGGGTCAAATGAGGTTTCATCAAACAGTAAGCTAGAGCATAAGGAACTAGTGACTATCCATTTGATGAGCCCAGAGCAAAAGACACCCCAGACCTTACCAAACCTACAGTCTCATCATTGGAGATGATTTAGCATTGATTAGAGTGTGTGCGTGTGTGTGTGTGTGAACAGAGCAGCAGAAATAGCCTTGACTCGGAGGCTCATTTTGTTGATTGTTACCGAGACACATTTTTTTGGACCTGCATAAAACTTAATAAACCCCCGAATTACTGAAAGGAAACAAGTGGCAAGTAGAGCACTGGGGAAGCCAAAGCAAACCACCGCCGCTGTGCTCTGCCCTTCAGCTCCCCTTGCCAGAACGGCGGCACATGCATCGACGGCTCCGCCCCCGCGTCCCACCCCTCCTGCCGCTGCCCCCGCGGCTTCGCTGGCGACTTCTGCGAGATGGGCGCGGACGGCTGCCAGCCCAGCCCGTGCCTGAACGGCGGCAGCTGCACCAACCACGGCCTGGCCTTCTCCTGCGCCTGCCCGGACGGCTTCTCCGGCTTCACCTGCAACGACACCGCCCTCTCCGCCCCGCGGCCCTGCCCCGCCGCCCGGCCGTGCCCCCGCGGGGCCGCGTGCGTCGCCGGGCGCGACGGGACCTTCCGCTGCGCCTGCCCGAGGGGCGCGGCGGGGAGACGGCCCCCGGCGCGGGGCTGCGGCGGGGCCGTGGCCGGGACGAGGCCCGCCGCAGCCCCCGAGCACCGGGCACCCTCCCTGGGGCCCCAGCACTACTCTCTGCCCGCGCACGCCTTCCACAAGCTCCTGCGCCCGCCCGAGCGCGACGTGCTGAAGGTCACCATGAAGGAGACGCTCCGCGCCTCCTCCTCCTCCTCCTCCACCGCCTCCACCTCGGCCGGGGGGCAGGTGACCCACGGCCAGCTGCTGTGCTTCATGGTGCTGGCCCTGCTCACCTGCCTGGTGATCCTGGGGACCACGGGGATCGTGTTCTTCGGCCGCTGCGAGGCGTGGATGGCCAATGCCAAGTACAGCCAGTTGGTGCGCCAGCAGAGGGAGCACCTGCTGCGGGGGGTGGGCACCGGTGGCGCGGAGGAGCCGGAACATTCCGTCAACATCATCCTGCCGGAAAAGATTAGACTCACCAGCTTTGGGAGGCACTACACCTCCATCTGAACCCAGGGATTCCTCCCCCTCTCCCCCCCACCCATCCCCTCCATTTTCCCCTCTCTCTTATAAATCCTTTTCCCTCTCTACCTCCGGTGGCCTGAGGTGACTGGCAGTGAACGTGACTGAATGAGGAAAACCCCTGACAGAATGAACTAGAGAGACCTTTGTACTGCCCTGCATACAAAGTCAGGAATGCCACGGAACAGTGTTAGCACACTTCCCTGTGCAGCGAGCACAGGAATATATTTCAATGTTACTGACGACTGGACATCTCTGACAGAAGATTGTAAACTAATCTTTAAAGAATAGCCCGCGCCCTCTGAGAGCCTGTGAGAGGATATTGTTGTTGATGATTTTTGGTGATTTTTTCACCCCAATTTGTTGTTCATCGTTAATTTATACAGGCTACTAAATAAAGTTGTGGTGAGCTACTAAATGTACATTTTCTACAAGTGCATTTCATCTCTATGTTTTACTATTCACAATCCATTAATATTATAAATATTCTAAAAAGTCATTATTATGTTTTAATTACACAAGTGATTTTATTCAAAACAACGTGATACTTTATGGTTTACCCTGGAATCCTGAGTTTAAATTGGGAGCAACCTTATTTAATTATTGATAACATTATGCATATTTCATTGTAACTATTAATAACTTAGTCAATATGCAGTAAATACATACAGTATTGTGGCTATGTGATGTATATTCATATGTGCGTTTGTTGTATATCGTAAGCTTATTAAAAAAACAATATAAAAGCGTTATTCGAAAGCTCCAGGACATGGAGGACAATGTTGTTCTATTAACCTTAGGAGTTATTCTGGTATTAACTTAATCACTCCACATTCTCTCTGTACCAGCTTGGATTATGTGTTATCATCTTACAGTTGATATAACCTAACAGATGAATGGAAGAACCATTTGAGTCTACTACTGAAAGTCAACAGGTATGTTATGATGAGGATAAGGGCTTTTATAAGCACTATAGTGCTAGTTAATACACATACTTAGTCATGCAATCATTTTAGGATAATAACTGGGTAAGTCACACCATCAGTGATTGTACAGCTGTATTATACTGTACACAACAGTGCTGTTAAGGTTTTTAACAGCACTGACTAGTTTTGCTTTGCTGTGTTTTGAACAGGTATTGTTTTCTGTGTTGCAAAATGCAGTTAATTTTGAAGGTGAAGTCCAATGAAGCCAGCCAGGTGATAATTAGCTTTTTTCAAGAAAAGTGCTAATTATACTGTAGTTCTAAACATGTACAGCAAATGCAATTGTATGCAGTAGTTCATCTTGATTCTACAATGTATTTTTTGGTTTGGTTAAACGTCTATGGTTATTTATATAGTGATTTAGCATGTCTTTTGTTATCATCAGTAAGTTGGTTTCTAGCCTTTATAGCAGTTTGGTATTGTTTAAATGATCTTATTCAACAAAGTCATATGCATATGATCAGACTCTCTCTCTCTCTCTCTCTCTCTCTCTCTCTCTCTCTCTTTCTCTCTCTCTCTCTCTCAGTTTCTCTCTCTCTCACACACACACACACACTCACCCCACCATTGATTCACCCACCAATAGCAGTCATTTGCAACTCCTTTTTATAATTAGCTCGCTGGTGCAACATCTGTTCTGGATGCATAATACATGTAAGTTATGAGCAATACTATTAATATTAATATATAACTGAGAGATTGGAGAGAATGTTACTGCACACCTGCTCTGTGCACTGCCAATTACAGGTCTCTATCGCCATCTTGTGTCATTTCTAAAAGGTTTCTCAACAATAAATAAATAAATAACTTTATATTCCAGTACATTATCTAAAGCATAAATATTCAGAATTGTTTATGTTAAAAATATAAATTTTACGCATTTTGATCTTACTTAAACTGGATGTTACTGGTGTACTTGTCTTGTCTGTATCATCTGGTGAAAACCCACCTGTAATTTCAAACTAATACCACCAGGTGTCGTTCATTTAACAGAAAAATAGCAGCAAAGGGAAAAATGCATGATAAATTGATAACTATCACAATTGATCTAATTGAATGCCCATGTGAATGGTTTTAAGTAGTCATATAAAAGTCACAAAACTTATGAGGGGTTCTTATTCATTAACATTCACTATGATTTTGTGATCCGCTCAACACACTCTATAAGCTACAGCATTAACATGTTTTCCAAGTGCTTGGCAAAAAATGACAATGGCAATGTACATTACACTGAAATAAATGCAACCGTTAGAAGTCCTGTGTTTCTTAATTTTCGAATTGTTAAACTACAAACAGCACTAGTACCAATAATGGATTTTTGTTACTCATTTCATTCTTCTCATCTGTTTGGCTTACAATAGTTTTTGTTTGTTTGTTTTCTAAACTAAAAATTAAAAACATCTCTAACAAAATAGGCCACTTCCCGAGCCAATAGCATGCCCACTGAAGGATGGCTCATGGACCCCTGATGTGTTATAGCATATCCCCGAACCACAAAGAACAGCTTTGAACCTCAGGCAGTCCGGTGAACGTACACATCAGGTAGTAGTTATATAAATGTCTAAACAGTCTGAGAGCCTCTAGAGGCTAAGACAATAGCCAGGTGTAAGTTACCTAACTAGTGCTAGTTTTTTTTGCAAGATTCCCTGAAAGACATGCTACCTGCTTAGAACTCAGTCTGACATTCTGTTTTAGTGTTGTTCTTGATATTCCATAAAACTGGGAAAACAGATGAATTGGAGGCAATTTGTCCAAAAGTGTTATTTGAAACACTAGTTAATGCAGTATGTATCCAATATCAAATCTAACCATATACAATAGTATTAGAGCACCCCATGTACTGTATATTTTCCTTACGTATGTAATGTAATTCAGCATGCTGAGAAGCACAGAAGAAATACAGTATTTACAATCTAGTAGTGGCTTTAAATATTTAGTTTATTTTGTTGTTTTTCATATTTTTGTTTGACCGTCATTGAGTTCCGTTGTGTCTCAACTCATGTGTGTGATGCTGGTCAAAGCCTTGAAGACTGAAAAGAACTATTGACGAATCCTGTGAACCAGGGAGGCTCATTGAGATACAACAGAATCCAATGTGGTTTAACAAAACAATGAAATCATTCAGTAAATACAGCAACCAAATTCAAGATAAATGATGTACTTACACTGCGGTGCAAGGTAGTTATTCTGTATAGTCGAGGGCGGGGGTTACTAAAGTTCAGTTGCCAGGTCAAAGCCAATCATATACTCAGAGCCCACAGGAACAAAAACATCATCAGGCTTTTTACCAAGGGATGAAGCCACTCTGAGAGTATGTTATGGTTTAGTGTCTTGAGCGTGAGGCACCCAGGTTTGTCTAAAAAATGTATGAGTCCTACGTGACAGGCCTGAAGAGGCCCAGCTTAACCCTCACCAGACATTCATTTGCGTGGAGTTATAACCCGGGGGAAGGAAAGGGGCCCTCACCTTCAAAGCTGACCAGAGAAGCTGAAATACCACCTCAGCAGATCCATTACAGGGCAAAGTGTTCCCCCCACAGTCATAAAACAAAGCAGAGAAAGTTACGTCTAAACCCCCTCCAAAGCCAGTGGCCCTTGCACTCTGGACCTCCGCTAGCCACTCCACTGACAGATGAAAATTAACATCCGGGGAGAATTGCCCGTGGCAACGAGCCAGATGCAAAGCATTCCGCTCATGTTTTTCTTTTCAGCAGCGCACATGGATACATGGATGTCATATTTCATCCAAACAGGTACAGTACGCCTGTGTCTGCAGCTAACTACACATAAATACTGCATGTATATTGTGTGTGTGTGTGTGTGTGTGTGTGTGCGTGTGTGTGCGTGTGTGTGCGTGCGTATGTGTCTGTGTGTGTATGTGTGTTTTTTGTGTGTTGAAGATATGTTCCAGATGTGTCCTGAAGGGAGGTCACTCAAAATCCCTGCAGTCTGTTATCAGGGTGTTTACAGTGCCTTCTCTAGTGGATTTTCTCTTTTACACCTTCTTCTGGGACTTTTACTGTCCCTCAGAGTACAGGTATATGAATAGCCATAATTCAGGCCATAGGAAATAATGCAAAACTCTGCTTAATATGCAATCTTTAAGATGTGTTTTTTTCTTGAACTCCTACTCGGTCGAAGGTGGATGTTTTACGTGGAATAATATTGTTGAACACCATAGCAACACATTTCTGGAGACTTTATTGGTGAAGAACAAATGTGTTCCAAAGCAACGAAATAGCATATAGCTAAAGAATCACACCTGTGTGGCCACACACACTTTTGTTGGCAGAGCCAAGAAACGTCTGACTGATTTCCTACTCCCCTAAAATACAACAAAGACATAGATAACTGTATTGTGTCAGATATACTGTACAGTTGGGTCCGAAACTCTGAGTTCCCTCTCTTTCCATATTTCTTCCATTCTGTCTGTCTCTCTATGCATGTTCATATTTTCTTCATCCTTTCTATCTCTCCAAAGACCACAATTCTCTTTAAGCCTCTACTAACTTGATGTCTCAACACAAATCAAGACATTTTAATATCAACAAGTCAATATCTTGATAGCTTCAGATTTTGTTCCTGGCTAAAATGGCATGTTATTGCCAGTGATCAAAATCTTCTAAGCACATTGTAAGCTACTTATAGGGTTAATTTCTCTTCATTTTGAGGAAATGAAAAGGAATGCATTTGAAAAGAAGATATTTCAATTGCATTAGTTTGAAAATGACCAGATAACCTTAACTATTAACACCCTTAGTTAACTGGCCGATTTGACTATAGGGCTGGATCTACATTATAGACCTTTGTAGAAGAGTGAAGATAGAAAGGTTTTACATGTTTGGGAAATTGCATGAGGCTCAGACGGGTTTCTAGGCTGTGAACACGAGCAAGTAAGCAAGGTTCTCAAAGCGGTTGTGATGTTTAATTGGCTGTCTGAATAATAGCACAATAATAGCATAAAAACAGAGCAATACCTGTAACATGAGAATACATGGAAAAGGAGACCATCTCTGCCCAAATAAGAAACCTATGGATCTTAAGCTCTGGTTTGAGAAAGCCAGACGGTGTTTAAAACAGCTGCTGAGTTCAAGGCTGTCCTCACAGATGAGGCTCTGAATCCAGAGACTGCGGAGAAGAGCCAGACCACCATTGTGGAGAAACAC
>JAODUG010033386.1:0-15187 GCA_027564795.1 Aphredoderus sayanus
GACATTGTGTTTGAATGTTTATTTAAAGTTATCCCGCATCTGCATACCCACACCCTGTGTGGAGGTCTAATCTGAAAGGAGGAGGATACAGGCCACTGTAGCGCCACCTCAGCACACCAACTAACAAGGCTACTTGCTTGGTCAAAACACCTCCACTCTCCATCAGCTCGGCACCCGCTGCTCTCCCGAGATAACACATTAGCATGGTAAGGTTAGTTAAAAAACACGAAAGATCAGAGGTCCCAAACAAGACGACGAAGTAAAATAAGTGATTGACTGTATTAAAAAAAAAAAAAAAAAAAAAAATGGAGTATTAAATATCAAGTGCCAGAAAAAAATAAAAAATATTAAAAAAGAAAAATACCAAAACTGAGGGATAATGAGAATAATCCTTATCCCCACTCCCTCCCCCCGTAGTGTGACTGATGATTTCAAAGGCGTGCTATGATGATGTCACTAAGGTAGAAAATTGGGATCCGTGACAAATCCCAAGATCAACAATGTGGTTGTCCCCCTCCAATCGCCACGACAGTTCTTCTCTTCTTCCACACACGCTAGGATGGACTGACAGGGTGAGAAAAGAACAGGGCATAAATGTCCAATGCGTGTAGCATCAGAGACATTATATAGAAGAGACAGAGCCCTTTATGAATACAACTCAGATAAATCCCTAACGAATAACAAATATGGTAGTTGGCCCGGGACATTGAAGCGCAGACCAGTTGTTGCCAAATACAAATAGGCTACACCATCCACTATAATAATCAATGATGCAGTGCTATAATTGGATGCTAACAAAATTAGTATCTATATTAGTGCTAATCTTGGCCTTTTATTTATTTATGAAATATATCATCTGTCCCACATTAATCTAACCGTATTGATATTTAAATTAGATTAAAGAGGCTTAATATTCCTCGCCTGACCTTGTATATAGTTCTATGGGTTGCACACGAATGTTGAAATTCTGTACCTTGACTCACTGCTCCCACTTCAATGAACTGGCCAAACCCAGAAAACAAGGAACTATTTACCAATTGCAGTCTGTAATCCGGACGGACAAGTGCACTGCTTGGATTGCTTCAGTAAAATAGTTACATTGTGTGGCAGTGCTTGAACCACAAACTGTCGATAAAACTAAATGGTCCATTCTATATTTCGGTATTTCTTTGCACGGTGCCACAGCCTTAACTTTGACCGGCCGTTTGGATAATCGCCAGATTCTCCCAATGGCCAGTCCGGCCGTGCTAGTAGCACCGACAAACTGGCAGTTGTGCATGCATAGTAGATGTATAACTTGTGGGGGGGGTGGGAGCTTTTTAAAGTAAAATATTCATGTTCATTTGTGGGTTCTCAGTAGAGCTAGGGATAGGGCTTCCTTGTCCTGCAGCTAGCGTTGCATTTATTACAGTGCTTATTGAGCATGTCTGAGCAATCACGGTGAGTGCACATTGGGACATGTGATACAAATAACACAACACATATGCATACATACACATGTTACCTGCAAAGGGGACTACAGATCGCCGAGGGGAATGATTTCTTCGTTGATAAAAAACTCAATGGTCTCCTCCTCCCAATCGTCCACGTTGCTGTCCAGTTCGTCAGTGTCCACTCCTGACGACACAGAAACAGAACGTCACCCTCCTAGTTCACAAATCTCATGGCTGGGCGCCAACAACTGTGGGATGCAGCCCCCACCCGAGGCATCGGGGTTATTACCTCCTCTGAGCTCCAGGCGGAGACTCTTCTGTTCCTGTAGGGTCTGCACTGCTATCTCTCTGTAGCTTCGATAGTCCTCCATCATAGTCCTGCGCTTGTCCACCAGCTCCTACTCACACACAGACAGTCACAATCTGTTTAGTTCAACCGTCACTTCTCCATGCATACAAAACAAGCACGAAGGCCAAATGCAGGGACTGTAGCAATGCCATTTCTTTAATATAAGAACACACACCAGGTCTCCACGCTGCAACCATTGTGCGTGGGCGCAAGTTGAAGTGCCCCACCTCATGCTTGAGGATCATTAGGCTGTTTTGTTGCCCCTTTGGCACTGGCACTGCTTTATGTGGCTGTCTGTAAAGTGGTTCTCTCCCCCTACAGTACCAGCACTTTCATTATCAGTGCACGCTTTCCGAGCTTTTCGCAGCAGATTAACCACATGTCCCAGTGCTACCAGTGGAAAGATTAATCTGGAGCACTGCATTCTACAAAAGTTTTAATCATTGTCTCATTGAGATAATCTGACAAGTCAAATACAATTTTTAACATTACAAAATCATAGTACACATAGGTGTCATTCAAAGATATTTGAAGGAATTATAAGACACGCCACACTGGCCCACTGGTGCAATTTTGAAATATAGTGAAATATAGTTAAGTGGCCTGAACGTTCTGAACATTAAGTTAACTTTTGTACTGAACAACACGCTTCCTCAAACGTTTGCAATGTTCTTGAACTACTTTGCTATGCACCAAACGTCTTAATGGGCGTGGAATGTTGCTCAATGACTTGTAGCTGAATATTTGGAACCTTTAGGTGTTTTCTATTTATTGTGAGTGGTCATCATCATCACAGTACCAGTACAAAATGTCGCTTTCATTACCATCTTGTCTTAAATATATGCTCTCTCATTCTGACATGAAATTCATTTAAAGTTTGGAATATGTTTACACAACCATTGTGAACATATCCTTAAATTGGAATAGGTTTAGTGCGCTATGCACAGACAGAGGTAGCTGTATCTACATTTATCTTGTGCAGCTGAAACAACAGTAAATATATAACAGTAAAACACAAAATGATCCAAAAATGATCCTCCCTGTTTTGTAACCTGCCGTTCGTGTTCATAAAAATGTTACACCACGCTGAACGCAGGGATAGTTCAATAATCTTGTTCAATAATCCCCCTACAAGTCAGATTGTTTTTAGCCTAAATATTTGGCCTAGGCTTCATAAAACAACAACAGGCCTAAACAAACCCATGCAAACAAATGGTAATGTTTCTGCAAGTGCTTACAAAAGGGTTAAGACCACAGTATTATCCCAGGTTTAATCTGGTAGGTGGTTCTCCTGTTAGTTACAAGTTACAAAACTTGAGAAGCAGGCACATATGAGAGCTCAAACCTTAGAAGCCTTCGACTGGCTCAGACGATCCTTCTGCTCGAAGATCTTGGAGTACTTCTTTAGATCTTTTTTAATCAACTGCAGTAGAGAGGAAAGAAAAAAGATAAGAACACACACAAATAAACATGATTGAAGTAAGCCTCAAACCAGAATAGGAATAAGGGGCTAGAGATCAGCACAAAGGGGCTAGAGATCAGCACAAGGTGTCAGATCAGTAGACTTCACTGGCTCTCTTTCTCTCTCTCACACACACACACACACACACATACCTTAATCTCATCATCACTGAGGAGGGTGGGCGGGCGTGGTCTCCAGAGCAACTGACAGAAACGGTCCTTGTTGTTCTTCTGAAGGAGACGCCCCTGGAACGTCCACAGCCAATAGGCGTTGTCCACCTGGATAAGGGAGACCCCCAAAGCAGGGACGATCACACCCACTCCTCTCCACCCACATAATACAACAGTGCCGTGTGTGTGTGTTTGTACCTTGTGGCTCCACCAGGACACAGAGGTGACGACGTAGCGGCCGGTCGGGTCCCACTCCACATCAGAAGCCATGTAATGCTCCGCTATATTCATCAGGGTGCAGTCTGACGTGTCCACAAAGGCAAGGGCACCATTCATACTGGAAAACACAAGTACGTATTTAGACGTGCGTGTCTTCAACTTAATCTCTCACGCAAAACAACGAACACAGCACAGATCCATGCCTCAGATCAGCGCTAGAATCAGAAGCTGAGTTTCAGCTGTCATACGAGGTGTCAGAAAAGTAATTTGGTCTGTCATCCTTGGCTCTGTGTGCTGTGCTGTGCTGCCCTGCCAAACCCAGACTCCCCCACCGCCACCAACCCTTCCCAAAAGGTTCAACTGACCTCCGAAGGCCAGCCAGAACCATAAACTGTCCCTGTGGGCTCCAGAAGATACTGTTGGCCTGTTGTTTGTCAAACATCTCTGTAGGGAACACAGATCACCAGTCAGTGGAGGTTTGACAGGTCAAAGGTGTGGAGATAAATCCTCAAGGTTATTTTAATTCTATACTCACTTATTAGATCAATCTTGCCGTTGTTTTTGACGTGATAGAAGGAGGCATTAATTCTGGGCGATTCTCCGTGGAGAACGGCAAACTTACTGCCGTTAGGCTCCCATGCAAATGCTATGATGCTTTCTGAAAGGAAGAATAGTGACACAAGTCAAGCTCCATATGTAGGAGACACCCAGTGTTACCTAATGTATGCGAGGAACTGTACATACCCTTCATCTCTACAACATCCACAGGAACCTGTTTTTCCCTCATGCGGAAGATTTCAAAGTTGGTGACTACACCCTGACAGATGTGGGGGGAAGTGGAGCATTTTAATTAGCCAGTTCACAGTAACATGTTAGTTCTCTCCATCCCTCCTTCCCAGTCTATGTACCTGTGTTCCCTTAGGGGTCCTGTCCACCTTGACGCAGAGGTAGTCTCCGTTCCTCTGCCAGTGCAGTTTGCAGTCGACCACGTTGAACAGGTTACGGACCCTGATCTCCTGGCGAGAAGGCATCTGCATCAGGGTCACTCTGGCCGGGATGTCTTTGTCCTCCGGAACCCAGAAAGCGATGATGTTGTCGCCGGGAGACCAAGAGAAGTCTCTGGATGAACACAGAGAGATACATTCAGACAACAGGTTCTAATTACAACCTCCATGTAGAAAGCTATAAACCAAGTTATTAAAATAACACCGCAAAGTGCTGGAAGAATAAATACAGTGCAGACTTACTTGATTCCGCTAATCTTGAGACTCTTCTTGTCAAGCAGGCCCATAGACTAAACGAAGAAGAAGGCAGGTTTAACTTTCACAGGTAAGATTGGGTTAAAAAAAACAAAAAACAAAAAACATGCATTTTATCCAACTGGCTTACTGGTGTCTCGTAGATGCTCAGTGTGTCCTGTGTCATCCTGGCAAAGAACTTCCCATCATGGCTCCATCTGAGAACAAAAATGGCACCATTACAAAACATACAGACTATACAGGAACAACCCAGACTAACCAAGAGACACAATAGCAGATATTTCTCAAAGTTATTTCAACACAATGTGCTGGCTTCACAGATATGGTTGGAGTAACCATAGTCCAAAGCTAAAAGGAAAATTCAATGAAGATCTCCATTGAAAAATGGGTTTAGTCTAGGACTAGGCTTATTCCATGTCTATGAAACTTGCCCAACACATCCCACCTATTAGATCAACGTTTAGATGTCAAGTACAAGTTCCAGGAACATTTTAAAAGCACATATAGCCTGTTTTTGTCAACTAAAACCAATAACAATGAAGCAGTTTCATTATATCCATTCATGCTTATGGCTGTTACATGCTGACGTTTCATGCTATGCTATTAAAAAAAAAGAAGAGTAGTTCATAGTTTATTATGAGTCACCTCTCATGCTTTGTGGGCTGTGGCACTAAGTCTTTAAAAAGAGAAAGAAAAGCCCTAAAGCAGGGTACTGACTTGAAAATGGGCCAGTGTGCAGAGCTCTCGCAGTGGAAGCCTCGTTTCTTCTGGCCAGTCAGAATGTCCCAAATGATGATGGCCTGAGGGTCCTCCTTTGTGTCCATTAGCGGACTGAAGGTCACAACGTATCTGGGAACCATGACAACGGAGCTTTAGCCAGCTGACATAATACACTTAGAACTGTAATTTATTTAAAGACACTTAACAGGGTAGGTTTACTGTTCATTGGCAAAATACTTTGTCGTGTGACCATGATGAATTAGCAGGACACACGACTGACTGTACAGTGCAATGCACATACGAGTGAGCAGAGATGTTATTTACCTTTCACATGGCGAGAAGTCGATGAGCGACACGCCCTGATGGCTGAACCTCTGAATCTGTTTGAACTTCTCACCACCCCACAGTGCAATGCCGCGCTGGTGGAAGGTGGCCAGGTAGGTGCCTTTAGGAGACCAGCGTACGTACGTCTCTGTCCAGCGCTGCAAGCAAGAGTTAAAAGTTCACGTTGAGAGCAAGCCAACTGCATATGTTCGAGAACCCATCGAATGTGACCCGCCTCTCTCAACAACCCTGGCTGTGGAGTGGAAATACTGACCGCTCTCTCCTCAACGGTTATTGGTTCCTTGGCGTCGTTGGAAAAGATTGCAGTGCGTTCTCCTGATTCGTAAATCACACTGTATTGGTCACGGCAGTCTGGATCCTCAATCCAATGGCGCATATTACCCTGAACAGAGACACACAGTATTTGATAAATACAGTCAATTAATCTGTGACTATTCCATTACAAAATAATTCAGGCAAACAACTAAATCTTACAGCTCAATTGCTCTCTTTGAATTGTAATGCAAGACAATTAATAAAGTAGATAACTAAAGAACATTCACTTGTTTTATCATGCAAAATGTTTTTATGCATGTTATTAACACTCACAAAGTCTTTGAAAGGCTGCTTCTCTGGAGTTTCCCATTCATCGCTTATGTTCATGTACCTGGAGAAACAAACATGCAAAATTATACCAAATTCCTCACTATTGCATTAGTTCTCACATAAGCAAATCCCTAACACTTTGAGACAAAGGGGACCATGCATCTAACATCACACCTCGTGCATAGCGATGAACACCAAATTGGCACTTCAAAGACTTACTTGTCAAAGTCGGTAAATACGTTCACCCTGAACGTGTGCTGTTTATCAAGTTTATAACCATCAGCATTTTTCACTGCCTCCAGGGCATGAGTGGGTGAGGCATACTCCAGGAAGATGTACCTAAATGGAACAAGCAATAGTATTTAGCCATCTGGCAGTGGGAAGGATGGCCAGGTAAAAAATAACAAAAAGCACCTCCCCGAGTCAGCACATTATGCCTACCCTTTGGTCAGGCCATCCGCCTCGGGATAAAACTCATTGGTGATCTTGCCGAATTTGGAGAAGATCTTGTGTATGACATTCTTCAGCTTTTCCAGACGCTCAGGGCCTACCTGTGGGACATTGTCCACCACGACCACAGAGTCTATACCATCAGCCTCCAGGGGCTTCTCCCTCAGGACATCATCCAGTAACTCTAAGACGGGGGAAAAAGAGTGAAAGGTAAAAATAAAATAAAAATTAAGTAATAACCTACCCATTACTAATGAAGAATAATTCTACATGGATAATGGTAAGGTTATTACATACTTAGATAATGGGAAGATTTGTACCCCTTAGAATACTTAGGGAGTAGAGCTTTAAAACAGACCATAGGTTTCATCTGTCCATATTGCTAAGCTATACAGAAAAGCTGTATGACATATGGTAACGTCCACACATAGTTAACATTTAATGCAAACATTAGCGTTTCTGTTAACAACATCAAAAAACTCCTATGGCTAAAACTTCAATTGCTCCATTTGCTGCCAGAATAACAGAGGACTAATTGTTTATGGCATTTATCTGGCTTCGCCGTTAATAAAACGAGTGGTCACTTCGCTG
Source organism: Aphredoderus sayanus (assembly GCA_027564795.1). Lineage (NCBI taxonomy): Eukaryota > Metazoa > Chordata > Actinopteri > Percopsiformes > Aphredoderidae > Aphredoderus > Aphredoderus sayanus. The sequence continues at coordinate 7,584 of JAODUG010033386.1, forward strand.
CTGCACAAATAGCAGAAAAAGCTAATATTTCAGGAATACTTAACCTTTCTCACAGTAAGCACAGTAGGGTTTACGAAGGAACCCAAATGGAAGCATTTAAACGGAATAGTAATAAATTACACCCATATAACCGCTCCGTTATAACTATGGGGTTAACATTAGCTAGAATAGCATAGCTAGTTGTATTAGTAGAAATAGCAGCAGGCCAGAAAAGCCGGCGTATTTCCTGGGGGGGCCTAACGTACCCTCATCTTCGATGTCGTCCACGTAGTCCTCTGGATCGCTGAAGGAAGGCTCCTCTTCATCATATTCGGGGTCGTCCGCCATATCCACCGTATCTTGCATTTAACAAGCTAAAGATGAAATTCACTCTAGAAGGAGCTAAAAAATAAAAATGTGCCTAGCGGTTCTCGGCTAGTGTGGCACCATGTGCGAATATGTGAAAATGGACGAAGTGACGGAAACGGTAAACCGGAAGTTGGTCGCATCACCCGGTAGCACTAGAATGACATATTTTAGAACAAGTTAACAGGCTTGCTCGTATGATTTACCAGTTACTTGTTCTACGTGCTGTATGAAAGATCAAATTAATGCTACAGTAGAGTTCCATGGCGTTTTCCTCACAAAGAAGGAAGCCACCGGCAATTCTGAAACTTTTTCCCGGGAGATTGGCATCTGATGCCGAGAGAGAGACTCTTGAGACAGGAAAAGTAATTTATATTCACTATGCCTTTTTGTTGTCACAGCAGTCGGTGGTCGGTTAGTCTTCAGTTAAAACGGCAGCATGATGAATTTCGAAATGTATGGGGATAATGTGTTAGCCTTGTACTGCTTGGATAACTTGTGACCAATTTATTATAGCATGCTGGTTAATAATATCAGCACCATGGACAGTGAGTGTGTAGAGTTGCTGCCCCGGGTTTGGAAGGTCCTGGCAGACCTTGGGAAGTCTCCACTCGACGATACGAGCTTTGAGAAATTGCTGGACTGGCTCTTTCTCAAAATAGAAGGTTAGTACTTGAATTACTAGAACGTTATGATTGTCCTCTTTGTCATACTTATAGGGGTTAAAGGTAATTTTAAAAGTGACTTTGTTAGGAATGATGAAAACATTATGGCTAGCATAGTATCCTTACCTCACAAATCAAACCATTGTTTTTGACAGAATGGTCAGTACAAGTTATCACTGTCAATATGTACCATAATTTCTCAGGATCAGGAACATCTCTGCTAGATACCTGCCCATGTCTGCCTGAGTTCATATCATCTGTGACTCACAATTTGGCTTCAGACCCCAGTGTGGTCTCTTTCACTCTCAAACTTACTGGATTGTTGGCTGCCAATGAGGACAGCTTTAAACTGCTTCAGGTATAGAACTAATTTCACCAACCTGAGACATCAAGGACCTCCTGCATATTCTAGCCTGGCTGTAATTCTACACTCGCACAATAGTCAGTACAAGATGACTTTGCATTTACACTTTATTGTTGTCCTGTAGGAGCGCTCCTTACTGGGCCTGGTCTTTGACAGTCAGCGTTGGCAGGAAGCAGGGTTCTGGGATGATCCCTGCATCCGTATTGGCTGGATTCAGGGTCTCAGAAACATGCTGCAGCAACCACTTGCTCTTCACTTTCTAGTTGAAACAGGTGGGTTTTGTTAGTGAGTTTTCTTTTCCTCTTTTGAGAAACATGGACGACACCCTTCCTCCTCCGAATATAGTGTTTAATCTAGGTGTAGATGTACCCACCTCCCTGTAACTGGAGACAATGACGTCTTTGCCGTCTTTTCATTTCTTCCAGGGGTCACTAAGCCCCTCCTACAGCTCCAGACTGACACAAGTCTATTTGTTGCCTCAGCCGCCAATCAAATGCTCGCCCACATCCTGGTCTTTTCTCAGCCAGACCCATCAGAAAGCTGTAAGTGCATTGAGAGCACTGAGACAAATGGGACCAATGCCCACCATTCCATTATGGGCATCCATGACGAGAATGTGCCACCAACCCTAGGCTCTAGCCATGATTACAGTACCGTTGCCACGGCTGTCATGAACCACCTTAAAGAGTCTTTGGTACTGAAGGAGAATACACGTCCCCACCATTGCCTTCAGAGCCTCAAGCTGGTGGCCCTGCTCCTTGCCCAGGCCGGGCCCCCGCTCCGTGATACGGTGCTCACAACAGTCCTCGGTCCTCTGGAAGCCCTGGTCTCAGCAGGCAACAGCCAGCAAACGCCACTTCTGCTAGATGTCCTTCTGATTGCATACAGGTATATCTTGCTCTCCTGCAAACACACATAGCAATGGGACGTGCCATAGTAATGTTGTTGAGTTCCAGTTGAGTTGAGAAACCACAACAACATGATTTAGATTCTTATTGGTCTGTGTAGCCGCGCGGGGCCGAGTGAAGGAGTGCCAGACCAGGCCATCAGCGGCCTCATATCACGCATGCTGGATGCCTGCAAGCCGCCGGAAGTCATTCACGCCGCGGCTGCTGTCCTTCAAAGAGACCACCGGTAAGAATCACCATGGAAACCATGACATCGCACTGTTGCAGGACCACCCCACACAGCATTGCTACAGGCTACATCGCCTACCGAGGTTTTGTTCGCTGTAAATCCCATTCATGTGCGTCCGCTGCCTCCATCTGTTGTGTGTGTGTGTGTGTGTTTTCTGTAGTTGTTCTCTTCTCTCTGTGGGCTTTCTAGTTGCTTGGACCACACAGCCAAGGCTGTAGGAATACTACTGTTACCCTTTGATATCATCGCTGGTGTGACTCTACTGGACACACACGCTGCAGGTAACACACACACACACACCTAGAGACCGTATACCTTCTGAACGGACACCAACACTGTGGGTATATCTCTGCATCTGTGTGCATGTTTTGTTCCTTCCCACTGTCCTCGGCAGCACAAGGCCAGCGCTCCACAGTGGCAGAGCTGCTGAACAGAAAGACAGTGTGCGTCTCCATGCTCTGTGTGTGTCTGACGCACGCACCTCAGATCGCTCTGATGGTGAGACAGGATGCAGTCTGTGTTTCTTGCATTATGATGGTTTCATGCTGCGTAGGCTAAATTGTCTAAACAGCCTGGTTGCGAGTTGCAACTGCACTCAGAAAGTTATTAACTTATGTATTTATTGTTGAAATATTATCTATTGTGCAAATCTCTTGTGTCATAGGTTTGTCTATAGTGACAAGGCAAAGGCAGTAACTCTCTTCCTGATACAGCCACATTGCTTCTTGTGTGACCAGTATATTTCCCACCACTCTACTATCAAGTACAAAGACCCCTGCATTAGCCAGTGTAGCCTTAATCTCTCTCTCTTTCTCTCTTTCTCAGCCTGCAGACTTCCTCCCCTGTCCTCCAGTCCAGATTGTCACTGCAGTGCTTTCCCTGCTACAGCTCTGCGGGGGCCACGCCCCCTCCCTCTCCAGTAAGGCATGCAGGAATGTGATTGGCTGCGCCAAAGTTCAGAAATGTCTTCTGCATGCACTGGCAGCTCTCAGCGCCATCCCAGGTAGTGTGGTGTAAAACATCAAGAAAAGAAGTTCTACTTTTATTTATTAATGTATTTATTTGTTTTGTAATGTATGTGTGTGTGTTTCAGGAGCAAAAGAGAAGTTCAGTGAGGTGTCCACAACTCTGATACAGTATCTGCACAACCCTGAATCAGACCCTACTGTAAGTCATACATGTATATGTATATCCAGGTTAGTGTGGTCTACTCCAACCCGAAAGGTCTTGGGTTTGGATCCGCTACACTCCTTCGCCTACCTGTAGTGTTCTTGAGCAAGATGCCTAACCCCTGCCTTCTTAATAATACCTGTACTTACTGCAAGAAGTGCAGATAAAGCATGCTAAATGAACAAACTGTAATTATTCTGTATAGTCCATATGTCAACACATGCGTTAGGTACATGTGTAATTGCAGGTATTGCAGAAGTCCTACCTGGCCCTGTTGAAGTGGATGGCTGACTACAACAACTTTCCCTCTATGGCCGACGTGCTCACACGAGGTGTGTGTTACCAGATTCAGTTTCACTGTACAGACACCATATGTTTTGCAGGTGGAGGTTTGCTAATGTGATGTGCTTATCCTGTGCGAACTGTGCACTTGAATGTTTGTTCTATCACAATCACTCTGCTTCTCACTGATCTACATCATAGCACTCGTGTTAGCAAACGCTCTCTATGATGATACTTTATCTTCTGACTTTCTTTAAATAAATAAAAAGTTAATTCCTGCTCTGTTAGGGTCAGCTTTGCTGTGCTTTGCTGGTATTTAGGTGGTTAGCAATGATTGTTTTCAGGATTGAATGGTATGTTAATAGGTAATGTATGTTATGAAATGTATAACTGAGGTTACCCCTGACGTTTGTTGCTGTCATTATGTTGTTTCTGTATGATAACTAATGAATTAACTATTGAAAGATGTACTAATTGTAAGTCGTTTTGGATAAAAGTGTCTGCTAAATACTGTAAATGTAAAACTAGACAATATACTCATTACATTAAATAAAACACATCAATATCCACATTGCCCTGCAAAAGCAATCCTTATTAGTGGTTTAAATAATGAAATAATTGTTTCTAACATTTGGAACACCATAATATTTATATTTGTGTCTCAGATCTCCTGCCAGTGGTGAGGAAACGAGCATGTGACCTGCACTGGGAGGTTAGAGACTCCACTGTGGAATTTGTGGGTCAGCTGGCAGTTGTGTGCGTGGGTGTTTCCGAGATACAACTGGACTGCATTACCACTCCTCTCCTCATGGCGGCACTGTGCGATACAGAGAGTTACGTGAGAGCCAGTGCAGTCACAGCGCTGGCGCAGACACTGACACACAGCTGGCAACAGGGGGCAGTACCCACACAGGAGGAGGTAAGATAAAAAAAAAAAAACTCAGTAAATGGGTATACTAGGATTATCACCTGGATATGTTAGAATATAAGGTATATTATAACCTATGTGTAACCTGACACGCCAGATGTTACACAAAGCCATCTAGGGAGCCGTCCATTCAAACTGTTTAGAAAAGGGCAGGCACCTTCAAAAAATACTTGGCAGGTGATTGACGGTGACGGTGATAGTCTATCTCTGTTAGTGATTGTCACACCTACACTATGCTAATAGATGCCAGTATAACTCTGTTGAGCTTCAGTCCGGTTCGGACTGAAGCTCAACAATTTCAAGCCTGTCCAGACTGATTTCTCCCAATGAAGTGAAATTGGAGCTTGCTAAATCAGTATCATGAGGCAAACCTGTGTGTACAATTACACCATTAGTTAATTTAGCAAAACCTTTATCCAAAGTGACTTAAGTATTGCAAAGAGCCAATGGGGTTTGGCATCTTGTTGATGGATGCTTACGGGTATGGGATTCCAACAGACCATCATGCCCCTGTGTATGCAGCTATTTGTGGTATAAAATGTGTTGAAGGTACACATAGATTAAAGTTTTACTTACTATACCTTTTGTAATTTGAAGACATGACTGATACGTGCGTGTGTGTGTGTGTGTGTGTGGGTGCGTGTATTCCTCCAGACTGACATTGTGAGCAAGTTACTGGAAATGCTCTCCCAGGACACCGAGGGCTTCGCCAGGAGAGCTGCTGTGCGCTACTTCCTCTGCTGGTACTCCGCGTGGGGGGTCTCCGGCGGCCCCCCCTGCCCCCCCAGTGCCCCCCCCTCCCTCCTGACCGACTCGGTGCGCGCCGTCCTTTCACAGGGCAGCGCCGACTTGGACTGGGAGGTCAAAGTTCACACCCTGGAGCTGGCTGAGCTGCTGCTGGACAAAACGCTCCGTCGCCGGGATGCCGGCGCGCCTCCCTACACTGCTCATCCCTACGCCGCGCTGGGTTCCTCCGTCAAGGAGGACGGGGTGGGCAGTTGTGCGCATGGGGCGGGGCCAGGTGGGGCGGGGCTAGAGGGGGCGGGGCCTGGCCTGGCGTGTGAGCTGTCTGCTCTGGTCCAGCAGGGGGTGCTCTCGGCCCTGCTGAGCGGCCTGTTTGACTGCGACAGGCCGGTGGCCCTGAAGGCCTGCCGCTTGCTGTCGGCTCTCAGGGAGACTGTCGCCGCCGCCTCTACCCCAGGGACTGTCGCCGAGGTTTCCTGTCAGTTGGACGGGCGGGGCTGGGGGCGGGAGGTCAGACTGCTGCTGGGCGAGAAGTGTCATCGTCACGACGAGGTGCCTGACGGGTTGAAGGAAGGGCAGGGGGGCGTTGGCGGGACAGACGGGGGCGGTTGGGAGGGGCGGCGCGGCAGCCCCGCGGCAGGGGACGGTGTGTGTGTTAGCGTGTGCGAGGTGCTGGGGGGTCTGGGCTTAGACGAGAGGCTGGCTGTGCTCACTCAAAGCAGCGACCACGTCCAGAACTCTCCGCTGTCACTGCTGCAGGACATACTGACCGCGGGGGACAGACGCCATCACTCAGACACACACCCCGCTGAAGACGTCATCGTTGACTGCTACTGACACACACACTCTCACACACTCTCTGTGTTACTGTGATTCATTTGTCTGGAGCAAGCAGCTATTTTTGCAGTTTGCAGGTCGAGGGCTGACAGATGAAATGGACTACACATCAAAAGTTTAAAAACCCAGTTCTGCTTTTTTGAAGACAGTAGCTCGGGAGCTATTCATAATTTCCCTTTGCTGCCATTTGAATTTCCTTTTACTGCAGCTAAATGGGAACTTATTTGAAGTATAATAGAATGTACACTGTACACAAAACTGTCATTTTGAAATAAAGATGTATTTTGGTATTTGACATTCTGAAATGTTTTTGTGCTTATTCTCTGTTGAGGGTCGGCACACTGAAGTGTGCCTCCTATATTTGTGTTTGTGAATACTGTACACCTAGGGTCACAGGCAAGGAGATGCTAACATTTGGGAGTCATGGGTCACGCAACAACTCCAAAACCATAATAATGATGTGTAATAGTCCTGGACTTTGGATAGAGATAATGTTTATGTTCACATAATGCATTTCTACCAACTTAATCATTCTTAAAAATGCGAAAGCGAAACTTTTCATAGAGAATGTAGAACTAAAGGCAAAATACAGCATTGATCCCCTATACATGATCCACCTAACTATTTACTCCATGCTAAACGTTGCTCATCTGTTTTGGTTTGTACCTCACAGGCTAACAAACTCTCCTGACACAAATCTGACCTCAGAGTGCTACCGCCATTCTTTTGCATCTGGCAAGACAGAACTCGAGTGAGTGATTCAGTCAGCTGTAATAGGGCACATGTGCTGTACATAACCTAGCTGATTATCTTAACCAGGGCAGTAATGAGGCAGCAAGACAACGCTTTAGGCCAGATGGATATTGCTTAATTGTAAACTTTCCTCTAGCCTATACTGCCAGAAAGATGTGAAAGAACTGCAGGGATCACAGAAAGAAGTGAAGTCTTCATTTATTGAGTACATTTACATTTCAAATAAGAATAATGAGATTATTCTCTAATATTAGATTATTCACTACTAATAGTGATATATGACATGGTGTGTTTTTGGTTACTCGTCCAGTCATGTCCATGCCTGGTTTACCTTGTGGCTGGCTGTGTTGTACCCATTCGCAGTTGCTGTGGCTTGCAT